>HG995261.1:0-32500 GCA_905332985.1 Mimas tiliae
CCAACTTCAATTCTACGATGTTTGGATTCCGTACTCCGGCAAAGGAGATGAGGTCGCAGAACAAAACCCCCGAGAAAATCAGTCCGGAAGAGCCTAGTAGGGCAACAGTCGCGGAGGCCCGGCGAAGCCTGGAAGCTCAGATCGAGAGATCAGAGGAAACGGGCGTCGCCGGGCCATCGGGACTGAAACCCAAAAAGGCCCAAATTGATACAAAAGGAGTAGGTAAAAAGACATCGGTCTTAACCTCAACCTCAGTATCAAAGACTCTTACACCACCAAGAAGGGAAAACAGGACAGAAAGCAGGATAATGGAGGCACGGGCTTGCCTGGTAAAAATAAAAAATCAGATTAACAACAGCCGAAATCTGAAAACCGAAATACGGACAGACGTTATTGAGGCAGCCGACAAAATGTATAGTCTGATAAAGGAGAGTGAAGCAGATAAGGATCAGGAAGGAAAAGGAGGAAAAGATTTGAAGGGTCTAGAACGGAACAATGAAACGGAAGCAGGAAAACGGAAAGAAAGTTACGACAAAGATATTCTAAGAAAACTAGACGAACAGACTAAATTAATAAAAAAGAACAAGGAAGAATTGGAAAAGATAGGAGAGGAAATAATGAAGCACAGAGAAGAATGGAAGGAAGAAAGCAAGGAGAGAAAGAGTTATGCCAGTGTAGCGGCTGGACCGCGTGGCAGAGAACATGGAGATGCTATAATGCACTCTGTAGTAATCACCGCTGCGGACCAGACCGTCACGGGAGAGGAAGTATACACAAAGATCCGGAATACCCTCAATGCAAGAGAGGAGGGGATTAAAATCGATACCATTAGAAAGGCAAAGGACAGGAAAATTATAGTCGGATGCAAATCAAAGGAAGAATTGGCAAAGATAAAAGAAAAGATTAGGACAGCAGGAAGGGACCTCAACATAGAAGACATAAGGAACAAGGATCCTATGATTCTACTGAAGGATGTCCTAAATTATAATAAAGACGAGGAAATAATACAGGCAGTACTAGTCCAGAACAAACACCTTCTGGAGGGAGTGAGTGTGGATAGCGCGAGCCTGAAAGTCAAATTCAGGAGAAGGGCGAGAAACCCACTCACATCCCACGTGGCAGTACAAGTTCCTCCAAAGGTGTGGAGGAGATTAATGGACGAAGGATCGGTCCATATTGACGTGCAAAGGGTCAGGGTGGAAGACCAATCTCCCCTGATACAGTGCACACGATGTCTGGGCTACGGACATGGAAAGCGGTTCTGCCGGGAACAGGAGGACGCCTGTAGCTACTGCGGGGGGGCTCACCACAGGTCGGAATGCGCCGACTGGATGGCACGTGCACCCCCGACGTGCTGCAATTGTGCGAAGGCCAAGATCGGCGGGACAGAGCATAATGCTTTTAGCTCAGAATGCCCTGTGAGGAGGAAATGGGAAACCCTGGCAAGATCCGCAGTAGCATATTGCTAAGGTGGATCACAGGAACCCAGATCAGACGAATCCCCCAACAAGCGCTACGTCGACCCTTGTCGCCCAGGCAAACCTGCAGAGGAAACAATTGGCAACAATTGAGTTCCTCCAGGAGGCCAAAAAGCGGGGGGTCGGCGTCGCGTTGCTTCAGGAACCCTATGTGGGGAGCCGAGGCAGGGTGGGAGACCACCGGGGAGTAAGGATTTACCAGGGACGAGGTGGGCAAGGGGACGTCATCAAATCCGCCATCGCTGTCTTCAACGATGGCTGGATGGTGGCCCAATGCCCATCCCTCACCACAAGTAACATCACAGTGGTGAAAATCCAAACTGGGACCCGCGAACTGGTGGTCATCTCGTTCTACTTCGAGCCGGATAAACCATTGAGGCCATACCTGGAGCAGTTGGGGAATATAGTTGAAACACTGGGATCTAATGGAATCCTCATAGGGGGTGACACCAATGCAAAGAGCATATGGTGGGGCAGCGTGGGCACTGATAGCAGGGGAGAAGAAATGGCAGGCATGCTAGAAGAACACAGATTGCAGGTGCTCAACGACGGCCTAGCTCCGACATTTGAAACTGTGAGAGGAGGACGGCTATTAACGAGCCACATCGACATCACGGCCTGTACAGAGGATATCCTGGATCTGGTGGAGGACTGGAAGGTGGACGACACTATGGCGAGCTCGGACCACAACGCTATAATATTCAAAATTAACAAAACAAAAACCAAATACACGAACCAGAAGTCTAAAACGACACGAAAATACAACACGAGGAAAGCAAATTGGACCTACTTTTATGAAAAACTGGGACAATTAATAGACAATAACAAATTAACACAAACTGAAATAAATACTATAAACAACAAACAAAAACTAGACAGTACAATAGAACAATACGTAAACACAATCATAAAAACCTGCAACGAAACAATACCTGTAATTAAAATAAAAAACAAAACAAACTTACCGTGGTGGTCCGAGAAACTCGCCAGAATGAAGCAAGAAGTCACCACCAGAAAAAGGAGAATCCGATGCGCAGCGCCGATCCGGAGAGCAAAGGTCGTCGCGGAGTATCTGAAATCAAAAGAAAACTATGAGAAGGAAGCAAAGACGGCCCAGATCAATAGCTGGAAGGAGTTTTGCAGAAAGCAAGACCGAGAAACCGTATGGGACGGAGTTTACAGGGTCATCGGGAAAACATCAAAAAAGCACGAGGATCTGCCACTGACAAATGAAGGAAGGACCCTAAGCACAAAGGAGTCGGCAAAGCTTCTGGCAGTAACATTCTACCCAGAAGATAACGAGAAAGAAGACAACGCAGACCACCAGCGGACAAGAGAGGCAGCCGCACGAGTAAATGACAAAGTCGATGCTGAGAACCATGACCCACCATTTACACTGGACGAACTAAGTGCGGCTGCAAACAGCTTCAACTCAAAGAAAGCCCCGGGAGCAGACGGCCTCACGGCCGATATCTGTAAGCAGGCAATTGATAAGTACCCAGAATTGTATCTATCACTGGCAAACAAATGTCTCGAATTAGGCCACTTCCCGACCACCTGGAAGGAGGCCACGGTCGTAGTCCTCCGGAAGCCTGCAAAGGAGGACTATACCAACGTTAAATCGTGCAGACCGATAGGCTTGTTGCCGGTGATGGGGAAAATACTGGAGAAGATGGTGGTGGGGCGAGTGAGGTGGCATCTCTACCCGCGGACAAGCCCCCGACAATTTGGCTTTATGCCGCAGAGGAGCACCGAAGACTCCCTCTACGTTTTGATGAGACATATAAGGGACAAACTCTCTGAAAAGAAGATTGTCCTTATTGTCTCACTAGACATAGAGGGGGCCTTCGACAGCGCCTGGTGGCCGGCAATTAGAGTCAGATTGTCGGAGGAAGGATGTCCAATTAACATCAGAAGGGTAATTGATAGCTACCTCGAGAGCAGAAAGGTCAGACTTAGGTACTCCGGGGAAGAGTATGAGAGGTGGACCTCCAAAGGCTGCGTGCAGGGCTCCATTGGGGGTCCAACTTTCTGGAATCTGCTCCTCGACCCACTACTATCCGAGCTTGATAAACGGGGCAGTTACTGCCAGGCTTTCGCCGACGACGTAGTACTCGCCTTTGAAGGACATGAAATGGGGAAAATCCAGAAACAGGCCAACGAAACGCTGGCCTTTGTGAGGGATTGGGGAATAAGGAACAAATTGAAATTCGCACCTCACAAGACCAAAGCTATGGTCATAACAAGGAAACTGAAGTACGATTCCCCAATCCTCCATATGGGTGGTGTAGACGTTGGCCTGGAAAAGGAAATTAAGATACTGGGCATCACTATCGATAGCGGGCTTACTTTTAACACCCATGTGGCTGATGTCTGCAGGAAGGCTGTGGCATTTTACCACAAACTCTCCAGAGCCGCAAGATTGCAGTGGGGTCTAAGCCCTGAAGTAATAAAATTGCTGTATACAGCCGTAGTCGAGCCTGTGATTTTATACGGAGCGAGTGCTTGGGCTCCAGCAACGCGGAAACTGGGGGTACAGAAACAGCTCGCGGTAGTGCAAAGAGGTTTCGCGCAAAAGCTCACAAAGGCATACAGGACCGTCTCATTACACTCGGCCCTACTGCTCGCCGGGATACTGCCCCTGGACATTCGCATAAGGGAAAATGCGTCCCTATACGAAGTGAAAAGGGGCTACTCTCGGCGAGTGATAGGAGACCGGGAGGTGGAACGGCCTGTGGCCTTTGTGAAGCTAGAACATCCAGCGCAACGATGTACGATGCGATACCACTGCTTGGTGGACAGTGCAGAGGTAAACCAAGCGACAGAAGGAGGACTAGCCATATACACCGATGGCAGTAAGATTAGTGGTAAGGTCGGAGCTGCCATCTCCATTTGGGAGAATGGAGTGGAGACCAAAAAACGCAAAATCAAGCTGGAATCCTTCTGCACGGTCTACCAGGCAGAGCTGCTGGCTCTCCACAGAGCGCTTGAGGAGGTGGGTAAGAATGGGGCAACACAGTGCAGTATACTGAGCGATTCGAGAGCGGCATTACAAACCATCACAGATGGTGTTTCCCTCCATCCCCTAGCGTTTGATATGCGGAAAAAGATAAAAACCCTTAAAGAACGCGGCAAAATAATAAATCTATTTTGGCTAAAAGCACATGTGGGATTGGAAGGCAACGAGCGGGCAGACGAGCTTGCGAAGGATGCTGCACTGCACTTAAAAACCAAACCCGACTACGATAGGTGTCCCATCTCATTCGTCAAACGACAGATCCGTCTGGAGTCGATAGACGAATGGGATGGGCGCTACGTACAAGGGAATACTGCTACCGTCACGAAACTCTTCTTCCCGAGCGCTGGGGAGGCCCACCAGCTTATTAAAAAGATAGGCATCGACCCGGTAATGACACAGGTGTTCACGGGGCATGGTGGGTTCTCCGAATACTTGCACCGATTCAAGTGCAAGGAGAGCCCATCATGCATCTGTGACCCTGCAATACCTGAAAGCATCGTTCACGTAATAACCGAATGTCCGGTGCATTTATACAGACGAACACAGCTAGAGATAGAAATAGATATAGAAATTAGGATAAGAAATTTGAATAGAATACTAGCAAATAAGGAAAGTAGATATAAGTTTATCAGATATTGTAAAAAAGTAGCAAAATATGTAATAAATAGAAATAAGTAGTAATAAGTTAGACTAAATATATAATATTAGATTATATAACTTTAGTAACTAGAAATATGTAAAAATAAGGAAAAACTGTAATGTAAGTAATAAGATAATTAAGATAGTATAAAAAATCAATGTATGTAAATAAAGATAAAAAAGAAGAAAAGTTCCCACCTAGATTAAGAAAAGTAGATAGGCCATAAGCAGGATTCCCAAAGAAGGAATTAGGGGAAGTAGGATTCCCAAAGAAGGAATTAGTTAGGAGGTAAGTAATGCAGAGACAGACCGAAACGAACTCTGACTTTAGTTAGGGGAACGAGAGTGGGGCATAGAGCCCCACAAAAAAAAAAAAAAAAAAAAAACCTAACCTAACCTAACCTAACCTAACCTAACCTAACCTAACCTAACCTAACCTAACCTAACCTAACCTAACCTAACCTAACCTAACCTAACCTAACCTAACCTAACCTAACCTAACCTAACCTAACCTAACCTAACCTAACCTAACCTAACCTAATCTAACCTAACCTAACCTAACCTAACCTAACCTAACCTAACCTAACCTAACCTAACCTAACCTAACCTAACCTAACCTAACCTAACCTAACCTAACCTAACCTAACCTAACCTAACCTAACCTAACCTAACCTAACCTAACCTAACCTAACCTAACCTAACCTAACCTAACCTAACCTAACCTAACCTAACCTAACCTAACCTAACCTAACCTAACCATATATAGTTATATAATAAATTATTTAATTAAAGACGTTTTTGTCATTTTTTCACAGAAAATTGACACATTTCAGTAGTTTTCTTCAAAATTATCAGAGGTTTTCTTGATTTTCCTGCGTCGTTACATCCCCCCCGCCGGCCCCGCCGCTTCGGTGTGGTTTTTGCCGCATCTGAAACATAAAAAACACATATTTTATATTAAATTACCTAATTTTTACCATATTTTCGCAAATATTTTCAAAATTTACCGTCCCTAAAATCCAAATACCATTTATTTGTGACCCCCTCTGGGCCCCCGACCCGATTCGTGCGAAAGCGCGCCCAAAAAACGCCGGAAAAGTCAAAAAATTGCATATTTTGAGATTCGCATATTTTTATTGATTAATGTACTGAAACCACCTAAGCTCGTGCCATACTAAGAAAATTTCTTGACTTTTTAAAATTTTTTTTTGAAGTCTCATTTTTGACAATATCACGTAATTTTTGGTATCGATCTGTTTGTCTTGACGGTGCGCGTACGGCTGTGCCGCATATTATATATAGTTATATAATAAATTATTTAATTAAAGACGTTTTTGTCATTTTTTCACAGAAAATTGACACATTTCAGTAGTTTTCTTCAAAATTATCAGAGGTTTTCTTGATTTTCCTGCGTCGTTACATCCCCCCCGCCGGCCCCGCCGCTTCGGTGTGGTTTTTGCCGCATCTGAAACATAAAAAACACATATTTTATATTAAATTACCTAATTTTTACCATATTTTCGCAAATATTTTCAAAATTTACCGTCCCTAAAATCCAAATACCATTTATTTGTGACCCCCTCTGGGCCCCCGACCCGATTCGTGCGAAAGCGCGCCCAAAAAACGCCGGAAAAGTCAAAAAATTGACCCCCCACCCACCCTAGTCTCATTTTGGTATATCAACTCGGTACCGGTTATTTTACAAAATTCAAAATTATAGTCTAATTAAAATAATCTTTGCTCTAACAGATCGTAGCGTTACAAATAAAAATAAATCAAATTTTTTTGAGACAAATTAGATAGGAAAAAACCATATTAAAATTTATTTTCGACATTTATGTTTGTAAGCTTTATACACTTACTAGTATACCACTATTGACATTGTGAGCTTATACACTTACAAAGGACCTAATTATATGACCTGACGAGTTCCCCTTATCAAACTAGCCACTTATATCAGACTACTTCGTGAACCTTTACACTCACGAAGTCCTTTATTTATTAACGTGTACCCCCTATACACCGGATCTGACATGCCTAGCTTCCACACACCCGTGAAGAAGCCCCTCTCCCCATCCAAACGTGATGCGGATACAGGAGCCCCTGTAGGAGCGGGCCCCTCTCGGAGCCAGTCAGTGGCCCAAGCGAGACGCAGCTTCGAGTCACGGCTCGATGCGACGCCCGAAATCAGGGCCGCTCCACTTACCACCGCGCCGAAGAAGACCACCACAGCACCGATGACTTCAGCAGCACCGACGACATCTGCAGCAACCGCAGCACCAGCAGAGCGGAAGGGCACAGCCAAGAGTCAACCCACGCCGGAGACAGGTTCTGATAGGCAGGACTCTCCGAAAAAGGGGAGCACTGTCTACCTGAACAGGACGGCCGAGGCTAAGGCGTGCCTTCTGAAAGCCCGTCTGCAAATCAATAACAGTCGGAACCTTAAAACAGAAATTAAGGTTGAGGTCATCGAGGCCGCGGAGCGACTGTATAGGCTGGTGAAGGACGCCGAAGAGGGCAAGGTCTACAGGGGGCGGACCGCAGAAGGAGGCAAGGGGAAGGAGCTGGAAAGGGAAGAGGCGTCAAAGACGGAAACAGTGGACACAGTTGGCAAAGGACCAGGGAAAGACAGGGAAAAACTGGAAAAGGAACTCCTTAAAAGGCTGGAGGAGCATGGGAAGATGTTGCAGGAAAGCAAAGAGGAGATGAAGAGGATGAGTGAGGAGGTACAGAGACACAGAGAGGAAATGGAAAAGGCTAGGACATACGCGAGTGTAGCTGCCGGTCCATCCAAAAATAAAACTGCAGAGGTGACTACGGCGCTACATTCGATAGTAATAACGTCACAGAATGAGGAAGAGACGGGAGACCAAGTGGTGGACAGGATAAGGCAGGCCGTAAATGCCAAAGAGGAAGGATTAAGAATAGATCGGATAAGAAAAGCAAAGGAAAGGAAAGTTATAATGGGATTTGAGGACCAGGCAGAAATGATAAAAGTTAAAGAGAGAATAAGAAAAGAAGGGAAGAACCTAAACGTGACGGACATCAGAAACAAAGAGCCCCTGATCATCCTTAAGGATCTTCTCAAATGTCACACGGATGAGGAGATTCTGGGTGCAATAAGGGCCCAGAATAAACATCTTCTGGCCCTTATCGGAAAGGACGCAGATCGGATGGAGATCTGCTATAAGAGGAAAGCCCGGAACCCGCTGATGGCGCATGTCATTCTCCGAGTGTCGCCACAGATCTGGAGGAGATTCACGGAGGCCGGCGCGATCCACGTTGACATCCAGAGGGTCAAGGTTGAGGACCAGTCTCCCCTGGTCCAATGCTCAAAGTGTTTGGGCTACGGCCACGGGAGGCGGTTCTGCCGTGGCTCTCTGGATGCCTGCAGCCACTGCGGCGGACCGCACCTGAGGGCGGAGTGTCCGGACTGGATGGCAGCTGCAGCACCGACGTGCTGCAATTGCCTGAAGGCGAAATTCGCTGAGACCGGGCACAATGCCTTCAGCCAGGACTGCCCGGTGCGCAGGAGGTGGGACGCGCTGGCCAGATCCGCCATGGCATATTGCTAAGGTGGTCCCCACAGTCTCGGGCTCGGCAGCGAATGACACGGCCCCCGGCGCGCGGCCATACCTGGTGGCGCAGGCCAATCTCCAACGAAGCGCACTTGCTATACAAGAATTTATGTTGATGGCATCCAAGAGGAGATTGGCCTTCGCATTAATCCAGGAGCCGTACGTTGGGGCTACCGGCCGGGTGAAGAACTACGGGGCCGCCAGGATCTTCCAGTGCGCGGAACGGGAAGAGGGGCGAGCCAAGGCAGCCATAGTGGTCTACGACCAAGACTTGGACGCAATGGTCTGCCCGGAATTCACCACAGCGAACATCGTTGTGGTGAAAATCCATACCAGCACCTGGGAGATGGTGGCGGTCTCGTGTTACTTCGAACC
Organism: Mimas tiliae; assembly: GCA_905332985.1. NCBI lineage: Eukaryota > Metazoa > Arthropoda > Insecta > Lepidoptera > Sphingidae > Mimas > Mimas tiliae. Next base: position 9,090 of record HG995261.1, read on the forward strand.
CGATAAGCCGGTAGAAGAATATCTCGACCATCTGAGGGGTGTCGGAAGTAGCTTGGGCACGAGACGCCTGATAATCGGAGGGGACACCAACGCAAAGAGCCTATGGTGGAGCCAGGAGATCGACCGAAGGGGAGAGGAGGTGTCCGGTTGGCTGGACGAAGCGGGTCTCCACGTGTTGAACGAAGGCAACACGCCGACGTTCTTCACCGTAAGGGGAGACAGAGCCTACTCCAGCCAGGTTGATGTCACCGCCTGTTCGGTTGATCTCATGGACCGAATCCAGAACTGGAGAGTCGAGGAGGACCTGACGAGCTCCGACCACAACACCATTACCTTTGAATTGACAGTACAAAAAGGCCAAGGGATCGCAATGAACAACACAACTAGGATTTACAATACAAGGAAGGTAAACTGGACACAATTCGGAACAAAATTAAAAAATTATATTAGGGAACTAAAACTAAACAAAATAGAAATAGACAAAGTAAACAATGTAGACCAATTAGAAGAACAAATAGGAAAATACACAGAAATTATAAATAAAGTTAGCAACGAAATTATACCAAAAAAGAAACCAAACACAAAATATGCGATCCCTTGGTGGTCAAAGGAGCTCGAAAGGTCCAAAAGGGAAATGATGCGACGGAAACGTCGCATCCGATGGGCGGCACCAGTACGGAAGGCATGCGTCATCCGGGCCTACAAAGAGGCCAAGGAGGCCTACGAACAATTGACGAGGGACGCCCAGACTCAGAGCTGGAAAGAGTTCTGCGGGAAACAAACTAAGGAAGGACTGTGGGATGGGATATATCGAGTAATGGGCAGACTGACCAAGCGGCACGAAGACGCGCCACTCGTGAGGGACGGACAAACCCTGGGTCAGGAGGAATCAGCAAGATATCTTGCCGAGACCTTCTACCCGGGCGACCCTCACGAGGAGGATAATGAAGATCACCGGCGCACCAGGGAACTCGCCTCACACGTGAACGATTGGGTCCATGGTGAGGTACATGACCCACCGTTCACGCTGGGGGAGCTCATGGCGGCGCTGGTGACCTTCAATCCGAAGAAGGCGCCCGGGTCTGATGGCCTGACCTCCGATATCTGTTCGCAGGCGATCGCCCAAGATCCGGAGTCCTACCTAGCACTGGCTAACAAGTGCCTAGAGCTGGCCTGCTTTCCAAGGATTTGGAAGGAGGCCACGGTCGTTGTGCTGCGGAAGCCGGGTAAGGACGATTACTCGGTTCCCAAGGCGCATCGACCAATAGGACTGTTGCCAGTGCTGGGAAAGATTCTGGAAAAGATGCTGGTGGGTAGGCTAAAATGGCACATCCTTCCGAGGATGAGCCACCGCCAATACGGCTTTATGCCACAAAAGGGCGCCGAGGACTCCCTCTACGATCTAATGAGTCATGTCAGGACCAAACTTCGGGAGAAGAAAGTCCTGATTATGATATCGTTGGACATAGAGGGAGCCTTCGATAGCGCCTGGTGGCCGGCTATAAAGGTCCGATTGGCGGAAGAACGCTGCCCACCAAACATCAGAAGGATGGTCGCCAGCTATCTAGACGATCGGATGGTCAGGGTCCGATACGCGGGTGCCGAGTCAGCGCGCAGGACCGTTAAAGGTTGTGTTCAAGGTTCTATTGGAGGGCCAATCCTGTGGAACCTCCTCCTCGACCCCCTTTTACAGGGGCTCGAGCGCCGGGGCGACTATTGTCAAGCTTTCGCTGACGATGTCGTCCTGGCGTTTGATGGGGGTTCCACAGGAGAAGCGCAGAAGCAGGCCAACGCGGCACTAGCCTATGTGCGGGATTGGGGTGTCAGAAACAAGCTAAAATTTGCGCCAAACAAAACCAAGGCTATGGTTATCACCAACAAGTTGAAGTATGACACCCCGATTCTGCACATGGGCGGAGTCGACGTTGGCCTGTTTAACGAGATAAAGTTGCTTGGCCTAACTATAGACCGAAAACTGACCTTTAATGGTCACGTGACGCAGGCGTGCGCTAAGGCCATAGGCCTTTATAAAGTGCTCGCGAGGTCAGCCAAGCTCCAGTGGGGGTTGGGACCTGAAGTGATCAGGACGATATACACGGCTGCGGTGGAGCCCGTGATCTTGTATGCTGCAAGCGCGTGGGCTCCAGCCAGCCGGAAGCTTGGTGTAAGGAAGCAGCTCGGAGCCATCCAGCGCAGTTTCGCGCAAAAGATGACGAAGGCCTACAGGACTGTCTCTCTCAACTCGGCCCTGCTCCTGGCGGGGGTGCTCCCCCTTGACATAAGGGTGCGGGAAACCGCACTCCTTTATGAGGTCAGGAAGGGGCACTCTCGCGAGGTAGTCGGAGACCGGGAGGTGGAGGCTCCTGTGGCCTTCGTCAACTTGGAGCACCCGGCGGAACGGGGGAACGGGACGTTTCAGTGCCTGGCGGACGGGGCGGAACTGGCCCAGCACGTCGGTGAGGGTCTTAGTATCTTCACCGACGGAAGCAAGATAGACGGGAAAGTCGGAGCGGCGCTGTCCCTATGGAACGGCGCCGCCGAGACAAGTACCCGGAAATTGCGGCTGGAGCCGTACTGCTCCGTCTACCAGGCGGAACTTCTCGCCCTCCAGAAAGCCGTGGAGGAGGTGCTCCGTAGCGGGCTTCCTGCGTGCGGTATCTTTAGTGACGCCAGGTCCGCTCTTGAAGTCGTCACCAGAGGTGATTCTCTCCACCCCATAGCGTTTCAAATACGTAAAGCACTAAAAATCGCCGAGAAACGCGCCCAGAAAATTGCACTTTTCTGGGTCAAGGCGCACGTGGGGTTGGAGGGAAACGAGAGAGCGGACCAGCTCGCTAAAGATGCCGCACAACACCTGAAGACCCGTGCGCACTACGACAAGTGTCCGGTTTCATTCGTCAAACGACAGATCCGACAAGACTCGATTGACGAGTGGAGCCGGAGATACACGGACGGAGAGACGGCTTCGGTGACGAAGCTGTTCTTTCCGGACGCTGTTGAGGCGCACAGGGTCGTAAGGCGGGTTGTCCTGGATCCGATACTGACGCAGGTGTTCACTGGGCACGGCGGTTTCTCCGAGTACTTGCACCGTTTCAAGTGCAAGGGGAGCCCGGCGTGCCAATGTGACCCTGACGTTCGGGAGACGGTCCCACATCTCCTACTCGAATGTCCCATCCACGCCAAAGAACGGCATGACCTGCAACAGCAGCTGGACATTAAACTATGTAGTAATAATATAAGATACATTGTTAGCGATAAGGTTAGAATATATGCATTTATAAAATTTTGTAAACAAATAGTAAATAAGGTAAATAATAGAAATAGGTAGTAAACTTATACTAATTATATAATTTAAGTTATATTAATTTAGTGATAAGGATATAGTAGAAATGTATGTATTAAGCTGTTTAGAATAAGATGAATAGATTAAGGGTAAAATAGGTAATTGTTAATGTAGAGAAATAGATAAATGTAAGTAGCTTGTAAGATTATAATGTAAATTGTAATAAATAAAGAAAATATGGACAATATCCCTTGTCCTAGATAGGGGGAACGAGAGTAAAAATAAAAAAAAAAAAAAAAAAAAAAAAACCTAACCTAACCTAACCTAACCTAACCTAACCTAACCTAACCTAACCTAACCTAACCTAACCTAACCTAACCTAACCTAACCTAACCTAACCTAACCTAACCTAACCTAACCTAACCTAACCTAACCTAACCTAACCTAACCTAACCTAACCTAACCTAACCTAACCTAACCTAACCTAACCTAACCTAACCTAACCTAACCTAACCTAACCTAACCTAACAAGCTCACGCAGGGTTGGAGGGAAACGAGCGCGCAGACGAGCTCGCAAAGGATGCTGCGCTGAATCTCAAAGTTAAACCTGACTACGATAAGTGTCCCGTTTCATTCGTCAAACGACAGATTCGTCTGGAGTCGATTGACGAGTGGAACGAGCGCTACGTACAGGGCGAGACGGCCTCAACCACAAAGCTCTTCTTCCCGAGTGCTGTGGAGGCCCGCCAAATCATCGGGAAGATCCAAACGGATCCCGTCACGACGCAGGTGTTCACGGGGCATGGCGGGTTCTCCGAATACTTGTACCGCTTCAAGTGCAAGGAGAGCCCGTCATGTATCTGTGACCCTGCAGAAGACCAAAGTTTAGTGCACGTTATAACCGAATGCCCAGTGTATCTGATGAAAAGACTAGATTTAGAAATAGAGTTAGGTATAGACATTAAAAGAAATACAGTATGTAAATTAATAGCAAATAAGGAAAGTAGAGATAAGTTTATTAAGTATTGTAGAAATGTAGTAATTAGCGTAGCAAATAGAAATAAGTAGAAATAAGTTAGGCTAGATATACAATGTATAGATTATATATTACTAGAAACTAAGAAATAATGTAAGTAAAAATAAGATAAACTGGAATAGTTATAAGGTAGATAAGTTAAATTAAGTGAAAAAATGTATGTAAATAAAGAAAAGAAAAAAGTCGTTCCAATAAAATAAGAAAATAGCTAGGATTAGGAAAAGTAGGACCATTGAGACTAGGAGCATAGAAATGAACCAATAAAGATAGAATAGGGAAGGGTAGGGGGTGAAAAAGAGCTCTAACTAGGGTTAGGGGAACGAGAGTGGGGCATAGCGCCCCACAATAAAAAAAAAAAAAAAAAAAAAAAAACCTAACCTAACCTAACCTAACCTAACCTAACCTAACCTAACCTAACCTAACCTAACCTAACCTAACCTAACCTAACCTAACCTAACCTAACCTAACCTAACCTAACCTAACCTAACCTAACCTAACCTAACCTAACCTAACCTAACCTAACCTAACCTAACCTAACCTAACCTAACCTAACCTAACCTAACCTAACCTAACCTAACCTAACCTAACCTAACCTAACCTAACCTAACCTGGGGGTGGCCTGCCATTAAGGTCAGACTGTCTGAGGAAGGATGTCCGAAAAATCTGAGACGGATAGTAAATAGCTACTTTGAGAGCCGAAGAGTAAAGGTTCGCTACGCCGGGGTAGAACACGCGAGGGGGACCACCAAGGGATGCGTTCAAGGATCCATTGGTGGGCCCATCATGTGGAACCTGCTCCTCGACCCATTGCTCAAGGGGTTAGCCAGCCGGGGCGATTACTGCCAAGCTTTCGCCGATGATGTCGTTTTAGTGTTTCACGGGGATGAAACACTAAAGATACAGAGACAGGCCAACGAAGCACTGGCCTATGTGCAGGATTGGGGAGTCAAGAATAAGCTGAAATTTGCCCCAAGAAAGACGAAGGCTATGGTCGTAACACGACGACTAAAATATGACTCACCAATCTTGCGAATGGGGGGTGTAGATATTGGACTGTCAAAAGAAATAAAGATATTGGGCTTGACTGTGGACGAGAAGCTAACGTTTAACACGCACGTCTCCGAAGTCTGTAGGAAGGCCATAACCTTCCACAGACGACTGGCAACTGCTGCAAAGGTGCAGTGGGGGCTGGGACCTGAGGTGGTAAAAATGCTTTACACCGCAGTTGTTGAACCAACGATCTTATACGCAGCCAGTGCCTGGGCGCCTGCAAGTAACAAGATAGGCATACGTAAAAAACTTGCAGTGGTTCAACGAGGCTTTGCACAAAAGATGGTAAAAGGCTACAGGACCGTTTCGCTACACTCGGCCCTGCTACTTGCTGGGATCCTTCCGCTAGACATTCGTGTCCGAGAAGCGGCGCTTCTATACGAAGTGAAAAAGGGACACACTCGGCATGTGGTGGGTGACCGGGACGTGGAATGTCCTGTGCCTTTTGCCAACTTGGAACATCCAGCCAGGCGCGGGGCTTTGCAGTTCAAATGCGTGGTCAACGACGCAGAACTTGACCTAGAGGCTGCAAACACCCGTAGGGTGTTCACTGATGGCAGCAAAATTGGTGGCCAAGTCGGAGCTTCGGTGTCCCTTTGGGATGGCGACGCCGAGACAAAAGCCACCAAAATTAAGCTGGAATCGTTCTGCACCGTTTACCAGGCGGAGCTGCTGGCCCTGCGCAAGGCCGTGCAAATAGCCTCCAGCGAAAAGTACCACCAATACAGCATCTTCTGCGATTCACGGGCCGCTCTCGAGACGGTCGCGCGCGGAAATTCTCTCCACCCCATAGCATTCGACATCTCAAAAATGTTGAATGAGACCAAAGAGCGCGGAAAAACCATTAACCTCTTTTGGGTTAAGGCGCACGTGGGGTTGGCAGGGAACGAGCGTGCGGACGAGCTCGCGAAGGCGGCGGCTACTGCCCTAAAAAGGAGGCCCGATTATGACCGATGTCCCATTTCGTTCGTCAAGCGACAAATCCGTCAGGAGTCGATTGACGAATGGAATGAGCGATACAGGGCTGGAGAAACAGCATCGGTAACGAAGCTGTTTTTCCCTGACGCTAGAGAAGCCTATAAAGTGATCAGGAAGATGCCGGTGGACCCAGTCCTCACCCAAGTCTTCACGGGCCATGGGGGATTCTCCGAGTATTTGAATCGCTTCAAGTGCAAGGAGAGCCCCTCATGTATCTGTGACCCAGCAGCCACAGAAGATGTGGTACACGTGTTGACTGAATGCCCAATATACCTGTATCAACGAACTAATCTTGAAACAGAGATTGACAAGATTGTAAGCAAAGATAATCTGAGCGGTATGTTGGATAATTGTGATATTAGACCTAAGTTCGTACAATTTTGTAAAACATTAGCGTGTAGCGTGTTGAAAAGGAACAAATAGACAGGGCAACTACAGTATGTAATATAAGATTATATGTTTCTAGTTGCCACTGAAAAGCTGGTTTTGTGATGAAGACACGATTTTAAATTGTAACTGTACTAATGTAATTTTTATTAAATAATATAAACTCAGTTTTAAAAGTATGTCTCATGTATGTTAGATTTAGACTTTTTTTATTCCAGGCATACTAAATGATGTAAATTCCATTTTCTTATATTGATGAGTTTTTTAAATAAAGGTATGTGAATTAATCAGGTAGACATACTCTGAATTAAAAGTATCAGAGGGAGCAGCCGGGGGGGAGTCCCCCCACAATAAAAAAAAAAAAAAAAAAAAAAAAAAAACCTAACCTGGGGAGGCGGCTCAGTGCAGCATCCTGAGCGACTCTAGAGCGGCGCTGGAAACCGTCGCTGACGGAGCTTCCCTCCACCCCCTAGCGTTCCAAATTCAAAAAATGATCAGAAGCAATAAAGAACGCGGCAGAATAGTATCGTTATTCTGGATAAAAGCTCACGCAGGGTTGGAGGGAAACGAGCGCGCAGACGAGCTCGCAAAGGATGCTGCGCTGAATCTCAAAGTTAAACCTGACTACGATAAGTGTCCCGTTTCATTCGTCAAACGACAGATTCGTCTGGAGTCGATTGACGAGTGGAACGAGCGCTACGTACAGGGCGAGACGGCCTCAACCACAAAGCTCTTCTTCCCGAGTGCTGTGGAGGCCCGCCAAATCATCGGGAAGATCCAAACGGATCCCGTCACGACGCAGGTGTTCACGGGGCATGGCGGGTTCTCCGAATACTTGTACCGCTTCAAGTGCAAGGAGAGCCCGTCATGTATCTGTGACCCTGCAGAAGACCAAAGTTTAGTGCACGTTATAACCGAATGCCCAGTGTATCTGATGAAAAGACTAGATTTAGAAATAGAGTTAGGTATAGACATTAAAAGAAATACAGTATGTAAATTAATAGCAAATAAGGAAAGTAGAGATAAGTTTATTAAGTATTGTAGAAATGTAGTAATTAGCGTAGCAAATAGAAATAAGTAGAAATAAGTTAGGCTAGATATACAATGTATAGATTATATATTACTAGAAACTAAGAAATAATGTAAGTAAAAATAAGATAAACTGGAATAGTTATAAGGTAGATAAGTTAAATTAAGTGAAAAAATGTATGTAAATAAAGAAAAGAAAAAAGTCGTTCCAATAAAATAAGAAAATAGCTAGGATTAGGAAAAGTAGGACCATTGAGACTAGGAGCATAGAAATGAACCAATAAAGATAGAATAGGGAAGGGTAGGGGGTGAAAAAGAGCTCTAACTAGGGTTAGGGGAACGAGAGTGGGGCATAGCGCCCCACAATAAAAAAAAAAAAAAAAAAAAAAAACCTAACCTAACCTAACCTAACCTAACCTAACCTAACCTAACCTAACCTAACCTAACCTAACCTAACCTAACCTAACCTAACCTAACCTAACCTAACCTAACCTAACCTAACCTAACCTAACCTAACCTAACCTAACCTAACCTAACCTAACCTAACCTAACCTAACCTAACCTAACCTAACCTAACCTAACCTAACCTAACCTAACCTAACCTAACCTAACCTAACCCATCATGTGGAACCTGCTCCTCGACCCATTACTCAAGGGATTAGCCAGCCGGGGCGATTACTGCCAAGCTTTCGCCGATGATGTCGTTTTAGTGTTTCACGGGGATGAAACACTAAAGATACAGAGACAGGCCAACGAAGCACTGGCCTATGTGCAGGATTGGGGAGTCAAGAATAAGCTGAAATTCGCCCCAAGAAAGACGAAGGCTATGGTCGTAACACGACGACTAAAATATGACTCACCAATCTTGCGAATGGGGGGTGTAGATATTGGACTGTCAAAAGAAATAAAGATATTGGGCTTGACTGTGGACGAGAAGCTAACGTTTAACACGCACGTCTCCGAAGTCTGTAGGAAGGCTATAACCTTCCACAGACGACTCGCAACTGCTGCAAAGGTGCAGTGGGGGCTGGGACCTGAGGTGGTAAAAATGCTTTACACCGCAGTTGTTGAACCAACGATATTATACGCAGCCAGTGCCTGGGCGCCTGCAAGTAACAAGATAGGCATACGTAAAAAACTTGCAGTGGTTCAACGAGGCTTCGCACAAAAGATGGTAAAAGGCTACAGGACCGTTTCGCTACACTCGGCCCTGCTACTTGCTGGGATCCTTCCGCTAGACATTCGTGTCCGAGAAGCGGCGCTTCTATACGAAGTGAAAAAGGGACACACTCGGCACATAGTGGGCGACCGGGACGTGGAATGTCCTGTGCCTTTTGCCAACTTGGAACATCCAGCCAGGCGCAGAGCTTTGCAGTTCAAATGCGTGGTCAACGACGCAGAACTTGACCTAGAGGCTGCAAACACCCGTAGGGTGTTCACTGATGGCAGCAAAATTGGTGGCCAAGTCGGAGCTTCGGTGTCCCTTTGGGATGGCGACGCCGAGACGAAAGCCACCAAAATTAAGCTGGAATCGTTCTGCACCGTTTACCAGGCGGAGCTGTTGGCCCTGCGCAAGGCCGTGCAAATAGCCTCCAGCGAGAAATACCACCAATACAGCGTCTTCTGTGATTCACGGGCCGCTCTCGAGACGGTCGCGCGCGGAAATTCTCTCCACCCCATAGCATTCGACATTTCAAAAATGTTGAATGAGACCAAAGAGCGCGGAAAAACCATTAACCTCTTTTGGGTTAAGGCGCACGTGGGGTTGGCAGGGAACGAGCGTGCGGACGAGCTCGCGAAGGCGGCGGCTACCACCCTAAAAAGGAGGCCCGATTACGACCGATGTCCCATTTCGTTCGTCAAGCGACAGATCCGTCAGGAGTCGATTGACGAATGGAATGAGCGATACAGGGCTGGAGAAACAGCATCGGTAACGAAGCTGTTTTTCCCTGATGCTAGGGTAGCCCATAAAGTGATCAAGAAGATGCCGGTGGACCCGGTCCTCACGCAAGTCTTCACGGGCCATGGGGGATTCTCCGAGTATTTGAATCGCTTCAAGTGCAAGGAGAGCTCTTCATGCATCTGTGACCCAGCGGCCGCAGAAGACGTGGTTCACGTGTTGACTGAATGCCCAATATATCTGTATCAACGAACTAATCTTGAAATAGAGATTGACAAGATTGTAAGTAAAGATAACCTGAGCGGTATGTTGGAAGATTGTGATATTAGATATAAGTTCTTAAAATTTTGTAAACAATTAGCGTGTAGTGTTGTGAAACGGAACAAATAAAAAGGGCAACTACAGTATGTAATATAAGATTATATGTTTTTAGTTGCCACTGAAAAGCCGGTTTTTTGTGATGAAGACACGCTATTTTAAGATCGTATTTTTGTAATTTTTTTAATAAAGCTAATAAAACACTGTATTATATATTATAGTATGTCTAATGTATGTTAGAGTTAGATTTTTATTATAGGCATACTAAAAGATGTAAAATTCAAATTATATTTCTTTTTTCTTAGATGATGAATTTTTAAATAAAGGTATGTGAATTAATCAGGTAGACATACTCTGAATTAAAAGTATCAGAGGGAGCAGCCGGGGGGGAGTCCCCCCACAAAAAAAAAAAAAAAAAAAAAAAAAAAAAACCTAACCTAACCTAACCTAACCTAACCTAACCTAACCTAACCTAACCTAACCTAACCTAACCTAACCTAACCTAACCTAACCTAACCTAACCTAACCTAACCTAACCTAACCTAACCTAACCTAACCTAACCTAACCTAACCTAACCTAACCTAACCTAACCTAACCTAACCTAACCTAACCTAACCTAACCTAACCTAACCTAACCTAACCTAACCTAACCTAACCTAACCTAACCTAACCTAACCTAACCTAACCTAACCTAACCTAACCTAACCTAACCTAACCTAACCTAACCTAACCTAACCTAACCTAACCTAACCTAACCTAACCTAACCTAACCTAACCTAACCTAACCTAACCTAACCTAACCTAACCTAACCTAACCTAACCTAACCTAACCTAACCTAACCTAACCTAACCTAACCTAACCTAACCTAACCTAACTTAACCTAACCTAACCTAACCTAACCTAACCTAACCTAACCTAACCTAACCTAACCTAACCTAACCTAACCTAACCTAACCTAACCTAACCTAACCTAACCTAACCTAACCTAACCTAACCTAACCTAACCTAACCTAACCTAACCTAACCTAACCTAACCTAACCTAACCTAACCTAACCTAACCTAACCTAACCTAACTTAACCTAACCTAACCTAACCTAACCTAACCTAACCTAACCTAACCTAACCTAACCTAACCTAACCTAACCTAACCTAACCTAACCTAACCTAACCTAACCTAACCTAACCTAACCTAACCTAACCTAACCTAACCTAACCTAACCTAACCTAACATAACCTAACCTAACCTAACCTAACCTAACCTAACCTAACCTAACCTAACCTAACCTAACCTAACCTAACCTAACCTAACCTAACCTAACCTAACCTAACCTAACCTAACCTAACCTAACCTAACCTAACCTAACCTAACCTAACCTAACCTAACCTAACCTAACCTAACCTAACCTAACCTAACCTAACCTAACCTAACCTAACCTAACCTAACCTAACCTAACCTAACCTAACCTAACCTAACCTAACCTAACCTAACCTAACCTAACCTAACCTAACCTAACCTAACCTAACCTAACCTAACCTAACCTAACCTAACCTAACCTAACCTAACCTAACCTAACCTAACCTAACCTAACCTAACCTAACCTAACCTAACCTAACCTAACCTAACCTAACCTAACCTAACCTAACCTAACCTAACCTAACCTAACCTAACCTAACCTAACCTAACCTAACCTAACCTAACCTAACCTAACCTAACCTAACCTAACCTAACCTAACCTAACCTAACCTAACCTAACCTAACCTAACCTAACCTAACCTAACCTAACCTAACCTAACCTAACCTAACCTAACCTAACCTAACCTAACCTAACCTAACCTAACCTAGCCTAACCTAACCTAACCTAACCTAACCTAACCTAACCTAACCTAACCTAACCTAACCTAACCTAACCTAACCTAACCTAACCTAACCTAACCTAACCTAACCTAACCTAACCTAACCTAACCTAACCTAACCTAACCTAACCTAACCTAACCTAACCTAACCTAACCTAACCTAACCATATTAATTTACCTAATTTTTACCATATTTTCGTAAATATTTTCAAAATTTACCGTCCCTAAAATCCAAAAACCATTTATTTGTGACCCCCTCTGGGCCCCCGACCCGATCCGTGCGAAAGCGCGCCCAAAATACGCGGGAAAAGTCAAAAAATTGCCCCCCCGCCCACCCTAGCCTCATTTTGGTATATCGACTCGGTACCGATTATTTTCAAAATTTCTAAATTTAGGTCTTATTTGGATAAATTTTGATCCGACAGATCGTATCGTCATTAATAAAAATAAATTCAAATATTGAGACAACTTTTGATGAAAATAGATTAAATTTAAAAATTTATTTGGACTTTTACATTGTAAAACTTTATACAAATTATATTCAATTCTTTCTTATCATAATATTATTGACCGACTGACACGTAAGCTCTTTACACTTACAAACTTAAATTCTGTGACGCGTACCCCCAATTAAAAATGTTCCGAACACCTGCAAAGAGAGGCGCAGCCAAACCCTTGTCACCGGAGTCCAGTCCCGAGGAACCGGCAAGAGCAACCGTCGCGCAGGCTCGGCGCAGTATTGAATCGAAGCTAGATAGCTCAGACCCAAGACCCGCCGAGCAGGCGCGACAGATGCCCAAGCCGAAAGGCACGTACAAGGACCGGACAACGGAAGCATCTGCCCGTTTAAATAGGATAAGAATGTCGATAAACATGAGCCGTAACACCAAAACAGAAATAAAAAATGAAATTATTGAATCGGCATTACGAATGATGCAGTTGGTAAAGGATGCGGAGGAAGGAAGGAAGTATAAAAGATTGGAAGACACTAAGGAAACGCAAACGGAGCAAGGAAAGGAAGAATTAAAGGAAACTGAAGGAAGCAGGGGAACAGAAAAATTAAAAAGTGAATTATCAGAGAAGCTAGAAGAACACTTAAGGGCAATGCATGAAACGAAAGAGGCAATGGAAAAAATGAGCGCGGAATTAAATAGGCACCGTGAAGAACTGACCAGCCAAAAATCCTATGCGAGTGCAGTAGCCGGTTCCCCCAAAGTCAAAACGACTGAGGTGGCTACGGCGCTGCACTCAATCGTGGTGACCTCAAATGATGAGCTGGAAACAGGAGAGGCAGTGATGGAGAAAATAAGGAAGGCCGTAAAAGCAAAAGAGGAAGGTATAAAAGTGGACAGGATAAGAAAAGCAAAAGATAGGAAGGTTATAGTAGGATGCCAAGACAAAGAAGAGCTGATAAAAATAAAACAGAACATCAACAAAAATGAAAAAAGTCTAAACTTCGAAGACATAAAAAATAAGGACCCACTGGTGATCATACGGCATGTGATGAATATACACTCAGATGAAGAAATAGTGAAGGCAATTAAAAAGCAAAACAGACACTTACTGGACAGAGTAGAAAAGGAGAAGGAAAGGATAGAAGTAACATATAGGAGAAGAACTCGGAACCCACTGATGGCCCACATAATACTGCGAGTGTCGCCCGAAATTTGGAGGATTCTCACAGATACCGGCGCAGTGTTTGTGGACGTCCAGAGAGTCAGGGTAGAGGACCAGTCCCCCCTTGTGCAATGCTCAAAGTGTTTGGGCTATGGACATGGGAGGCGATTCTGCCATGCCTCTCTGGAGGCCTGCAGTCACTGCGGCGGGCCGCACAAAAAGGCCGAGTGTGCGGATTGGCTAGCAGCAGAACCAGCGGCCTGCTGTAATTGCCAAAGGGCGAAACTGGCGGACGTGGGCCATAACGCCTATAGTGAGGACTGTCCAGTAAGAAAAAAGTGGGACACATTGGCCAGATCGTGCATAGCATATCTTTAAAAACGGAACCTGCAAAACCAGACGGCAAAAGAACGACTTGGCTTGGAAATGGAATGATGAAAAGAAGGAACGGTACAAAAATCAAATGTCTCAAAAGTAAACGGCAAAGTGGTTTGGCGCCAACTTTTGCAGAATATAAGAAATAGTGGTATAGAATACAGGATAGATATAAAGATAGTGCAAAAATAGGAAAAAGATAGATGTAGGTAAAAGATATAAAATTAGTACTATCATATATAACATTAAGTTATGTAAGTATAGTACAAAGATAAAATGGACTATAAACTTAATAGATAGCACAAAAAAGGCAGAAATTACAGAACGGAAGTCGATATCAGATGCAGCAAGAAATTAGAAGTGGAAGTAGGATGACAAGAAAAGAGAAGCAGAAATGTGAAGTGGAACAGGAGTAAAGAATATTGGCAGATAAAATAAATAAACTAAAAACCACAAAGGAAAGAAACAAGTATAATAAAAGTAAAAGAAAGTATAGAGGAAATGGAAGAAATATAAGAACAGTAGTGCAGTATAGAACAATAAGTAAATAGAACATAAAGTTATAAAAGATCGAAAAACTCAAAACATAAAAATAACACATGCGACAAGTAACAGAAAAGTCAGAACAGGAGAAAAAGAGGAAAATTTAACACAATTTAAGAAAATTTAAAGTTGCAAAAAGGCCCTATCTACACACATGGGGGTACTAGAGTGGGGACATAAAAAGCCCCACAAAAAAAAAAAAAAAAAAAAAAAACCTAACCTAACCTAACCTAACCTAACCTAACCTAACCTAACCTAACCTAACCTAACCTAACCTAACCTAACCTAACCTAACCTAACCTAACCTAACCTAACCTAACCTAACCTAACCTAACCTAACCTAACCTAACCTAACCTAACCTAACCTAACCTAACCTAACCTAACCTAACCTAACCTAACCTAACCTAACCTAACCTAACCTAACCTAACCTAACCTAACCTAACCTAACCTAACCTAACCTAACCTAACCTAACCTAACCTAACCTAACCTAACCTAACCTAACCTAACCTAACCTAACCTAACCTAACCTAACCTAACCTAACCTAACCTAACCTAACCTAACCTAACCTAACCTAACCTAACCTAACCTAACCTAACCTAACCTAACCTAACCTAACCTAACCTAACCTAACCTAACCTAACCTAACCTAACCTAACCTAACCTAACCTAACCTAACCTAACCTAACCTAACCTAACCTAACCTAACCTAACCTAACCTAACCTAACCTAACCTAACCTAACCTAACCTAACCTAACCTAACCTAACCTAACCTAACCTAACCTAACCTAACCTAACCTAACCTAACCTAACCTAACCTAACCTAACCTAACCAACACCCAGCGCAACGTGGCACTATTAAATACCGGTGTCTGGTGGACGGTGCAGAAGTGAACCAAATAACTAGAGAAGGCCGAGCTATCTTCACAGACGGCAGTAAGATCGATGGTAAGGTCGGAGCGGCAATCTCCATTTGGCAGAACGCCGCCGAGACCAAAACCAAAAAACTCAAACTGGAATCATTCTGCACCGTCTACCAGGCAGAGATGGTGGCCCTCCACAGGGCGGTGGCAGAGGCGGTGGTTGGGGAGGCGGCTCAGTGCAGCATCCTGAGCGACTCTAGAGCGGCGCTGGAAACCGTCGCTGACGGAGCTTCCCTCCACCCCCTAGCGTTCCAAATTCAAAAAATGATCAGAAGCAATAAAGAACGCGGCAGAATAGTATCGTTATTCTGGATAAAAGCTCACGCAGGGTTGGAGGGAAACGAGCGCGCAGACGAGCTCGCAAAGGATGCTGCGCTGAATCTCAAAGTTAAACCTGACTACGATAAGTGTCCCGTTTCATTCGTCAAACGACAGATTCGTCTGGAGTCGATTGACGAGTGGAACGAGCGCTACGTACAGGGCGAGACGGCCTCAACCACAAAGCTCTTCTTCCCGAGTGCTGTGGAGGCCCGCCAAATCATCGGGAAGATCCAAACGGATCCCGTCACGACGCAGGTGTTCACGGGGCATGGCGGGTTCTCCGAATACTTGTACCGCTTCAAGTGCAAGGAGAGCCCGTCATGTATCTGTGACCCTGCAGAAGACCAAAGTTTAGTGCACGTTATAACCGAATGCCCAGTGTATCTGATGAAAAGACTAGATTTAGAAATAGAGTTAGGTATAGACATTAAAAGAAATACAGTATGTAAATTAATAGCAAATAAGGAAAGTAGAGATAAGTTTATTAAGTATTGTAGAAATGTAGTAATTAGCGTAGCAAATAGAAATAAGTAGAAATAAGTTAGGCTAGATATACAATGTATAGATTATATATTACTAGAAACTAAGAAATAATGTAAGTAAAAATAAGATAAACTGGAATAGTTATAAGGTAGATAAGTTAAATTAAGTGAAAAAATGTATGTAAATAAAGAAAAGAAAAAAGTCGTTCCAATAAAATAAGAAAATAGCTAGGATTAGGAAAAGTAGGACCATTGAGACTAGGAGCATAGAAATGAACCAATAAAGATAGAATAGGGAAGGGTAGGGGGTGAAAAAGAGCTCTAACTAGGGTTAGGGGAACGAGAGTGGGGCATAGCGCCCCACAATAAAAAAAAAAAAAAAAAAAAAAAAAAAAAACCTAACCTAACCTAACCTAACCTAACCTAACCTAACCTAACCTAACCTAACCTAACCTAACCTAACCTAACCTAACCTAACCTAACCTAACCTAACCTAACCTAACCTAACCTAACCTAACCTAACCTAACCTAACCTAACCTAACCTAACCTAACCTAACCTAACCTAACCTAACCTAACCTAACCTAACCTAACCTAACCTAACCTAACCTAACCTAACCTAACCTAACCTAACCTAACCTAACCTAACCTAACCTAACCTAACCTAACCTAACCTAACCTAACCTAACCTAACCTAACCTAACCTAACCTAACCTAACCTAACCTAACCTAACCTAACCTAACCTAACCTAACCTAACCTAACCTAACCTAACCTAACCTAACCTAACCTAACCTAACCTAACCTAACCTAACCTAACCTAACCTAACCTAACCTAACCTAACCTAACCTAACCTAACCTAACCTAACCTAACCTAACCTAACCTAACCTAACCTAACCTAACCTAACCTAACCTAACCTAACCTAACCTAACCTAACCTAACCTAACCTAACCTAACCTAACCTAACCTAACCTAACCTAACCTAACCTAACCTAACCTAACCTAACCTAACCTAACCTAACCTAACCTAACCTAACCTAACCTAACCTAACCTAACCTAACCTAACCTAACCTAACCTAACCTAACCTAACCTAACCTAACCTAACCTAACCTAACCTAACCTAACCTAACCTAACCTAACCTAACCTAACCTAACCTAACCTAACCTAACCTAACCTAACCTAACCTAACCTAACCTAACCTAACCTAACCTAACCTAACCTAACCTAACCTAACCTAACCTAACCTAACCTAACCTAACCAGTTGCTCCAAGAACGCCACCGTGAACGCATCGTTTATGTGTCGCTCCGCGTAAAATAAATCGGCTCGGTCGTCTTAAATTTGAATCTCGCTTTGAAATTTATATCATTGGGTGCGTAAAAGACCTGGCAGTGTGTTGGTGTAGGTGGTGAAGTGGAAAGTGCGGTGGTTTTTCCTCAAATTGGGAAAAACTAGTGAAAAATCGTCAATTTTCTGGATTATCGGCATTACCTGCATCATCTGCATCATCTGCATTGCTTGCTTCGGCTGCTTTGGTTGCATTGGCTGCAGTAGCTGAGTGCGCAGGCCAATCAAACATCTATCTGCGCATTGCCTGCGTTACCTGTACCATCTGGTAAGTCTGCACTGGCTGCTTTAACTGCATCGGCTGCATTGTCTGCGCGCGCTGGCCAATTGGAGATCCATCTGCGCACTGTCTGCACTGCCTGCACCATCTGGACAGCCTGCATCGGCTGCATTGCCTGCTTGCGCGGGTGAATCGAAGATCCATCTGCACACTGTCTGCATTGCCGGTATTATCTGGATAGTCTGCTTTGGCTGCATTGCCTGCTTGCGCGGGCCAATTGAAGATCCATCTGCACACTGTCTGCATTGCCTGTACTATCCGGATAGTCTGCATCGGCTGCATTGCCTGCATTGCCTGCATTGCCTGCGAGCGCGGGCTAATCAAGGATCATCTGCACACTGTCAGCATTGCCTGCATTGACTGGATAGTCTGCATCGGCTGCATTGCCTGCATTGCCTGCATTGCCTGCATTGCCTGCGTGCGCGGGCTAATCAACAATCAACGATCATCTGCATACTGCCTGCATTGCCTGCATTAACTGGACAGTCTGCATTGGCTGCTCTGGTTGCATATCATCTGCATTATCAACTGTTAAATAGGAAAAACAACACGAGCTGCTTTAAGCCCCACGGTTGACCCAAACAAATTATACAAAATTTACTTTTTGACTTTTTGACGCCTACAAGCCGTATACACTTGTGGGAAACATATTCTTCAGACGCATTCCCCTAACAATACCAAACATATAATGTTCGGGATCCGCACGCCACCCAAGGAAATGAGGCCGAAGAGCAAAACGCCTGAAAAGATCAGCCCGGGAGATACCGGTGGGAACAAGGTCGCGCAGGCCCGGCGGAGCTTGGAATCCCAGATCGAAAGATCTGGGGGAACGAGCGCCGCCGAGCCCGTGCGGCCAAAACCCGCGGGAACCTCTGCGGACGGAGAAAACCCGACTAAAAAAGTGACAGCCCCGGCCTCAATAGTGGCAGTAGTGCCACGAGAAGATACCGGACAAATGAGCAGGACAGCCAAAGCAAAATCTTGCTTGATGAAACTGAAGCTCCAAATAAACAACAGTCGGAACCTGAAAACGGAGATAAAAACGGACGTTATAGAGGCAGCGGAAAAGCTATACAAGCTAGTAAAGGAAGGAGAGGACGAAAGGTTAAAAGAAGGAAAGAAGGTAAAGACAACAGAAGATCCACCCAGAATCGGAAGAGACACGGAAATAGAGAAAAAGCTAGAAAATCAGGAGAAGGAAATAATTAGGAGACTGGATGCCCACACCCAACTATTGAAAGAGAGCAAGGAGGAAATGGAAAAGTTAAGCAAGGAGATAAATAAGCAAAGAGAGGACTGGAAAGAAGGAAGAAGCTACGCAAGCGTGGTGTCTGGCACAGGGAGGAAGGAACAAGGGAATGCAGCAATGCACTCCGTAGTGATCACCTCCGTGGACCAGACGGTCACGGGCGAAGCAGTCTTCGAGGAAATCAGGACTACACTAAACGCTAGAGAAGAGGGGATGAGGATTGATAAGATAAGAAAGGCAAAGGATAGGAAAGTGATAGTTGGCTGTAAGTCGAAAGAAGAACTGGGCAGAATTAAGGAAAAGATCAAATCAGCGGGAGCCAGACTTCATATCGAGGATATGGAGAATAAGAATCCCATGATTTTGCTGAGGGACGTCCTAAGCCATAACAAGGACGACGAAATAGTAAGAGCACTACTTAACCAGAACAAACATCTTCTGGGAGATGTGAGTGGAGACAGCGCGTGCCTAAAGGTGAAATTTAGGAGAAGGGCGCGGAACCCACTCACATCTCACGTGGCAATACAGGTGCCACCTAAGATATGGAAGCGGCTCACAGAAGAGGGGTCAGTCCATATTGACGTGCAGAGGGTCAAGGTCGAGGACCAATCCCCTCTTATCCAGTGCTCGCGGTGCCTGGGCTATGGGCATGGGAAGCGGTTCTGCCGAGACCAGGAGGATGCGTGCAGCCACTGCGGGGGGGCCCACCACAGGTCGGAATGCGCCGACTGGATGGCGAGGGCTCCACCGACGTGTTGCAACTGCACCAAGGCCAGGATCGGCGGGACCGAACACGATGCCTTTAGCCCGGAATGCCCTGTGAGGAGGAAGTGGGAGATCCTGGCGAGGTCCACGGTAGCATATTGCTAAGGTGGATCCAAGGAACCCAGATCAGACAAACTCCTCAACAGGCGCAACGTCGACCTTAGTCGCCCAAGCCAATTTACAAAGGAAAAAACTAGCGACAAGTGAATTCTTACTAGAATCAGCAAAGAGGAAGGTCGACTTTGCGCTGCTGCAGGAGCCATACGTGGGAAGCCAAGGTAGAGTGAGAGACCACCGGGGGGTGAGGATCTTCCAGGGAGAAAACGGGCAGGGGGCCGTTGTCAAGTCAGCCGTTGCAGTTTTCAACGGCGACTGGACGGTGGCCCAATGTCCGTCCCTCACCACAACCAACATCACAGTGGTGAAGATCCAAACGGGAACCCGTGAGATAGTGGTTATCTCGTTCTACTTTGAGCCGGATAAACCCATAGGGCCATACCTGCAGCAGTTGGGGAAGATAGTTGAAAAACTGGGCCCTCGCGGAATCCTCATAGGGGGTGACACCAATGCCAAAAGCATATGGTGGGGCAGCGCGGACACTGACGGGAGGGGAGAGGAAATGGCAGGAATGCTGGAGGAACACGGATTGCAGGTGCTCAACAGCGGCAAAGCTCCAACATTCGAAACAGTGCGAGGAGGAAAACTCCTCACCAGCCACATTGACATCACGGCCTGCACTGAGGATATCCTGGACCTGACAAGGGACTGGAAGGTGGACGACACCATGGCGGACTCGGACCATAACGCAATAACCCTCAAAATTGATAGAATTAAAAGTAAATTTACAATACAGAAATTTAAATCTACAAAAAAGTACAACACAAATAAGGCTAATTGGACCCACTTTGCTGAAAAACTGGAACAATTATTGCACAGCAACCAACTAACAGAATCAGAAATAAATAACATCAACAATAAATCAAATCTAGATAATACAATAGAAAAATACATAGATACAATAATAAAAACTAGCAACGAGACAATACCGCTAATTAAAGTAAAAAACAAACACAACTTACCGTGGTGGTCCGAGAAACTCGCCAGAATGAAGAAGGAAGTCACCACCAGGAAAAGGAGAATCCGATGCGCAGCGCCGATTCGAAGAGCTAAGGTCGTTGATGAGTACCTGCAATCAAAAGAGAGATATGAGAATGAAGCCAAGAAGGCACAAGTAGATAGTTGGAAGGAATTCTGTAAAAAACAGGATAAGGAGAACATCTGGGACGGGATATATAGAGTGATTGGGAAGGTATCCAAAAAGCATGAAGACCTGCCATTGACCAAGAACGGAGAGACCCTAAGCTTGAAGGACTCGGCAAAGCTATTGGCAGAAACCTTCTATCCAGAAGACAATAAAGAAGAAGACAACGCAGACCATCAGCGTACAAGAGAGGCAGCCGCACGAGTAAATGACAAAGTCGATGCTGAGATCCATGACCCACCATTTACACTGGACGAACTAAGTGCGGCTGCAAACAGCTTCAATCCAAAGAAAGCCCCGGGAGCAGACGGCCTAACGGCTGACATCTGTAAGCAAGCTATAGATAAGTACCCAGAATTGTACCTATCACTGGCAAACAAGTGCCTCGAACTTGGCCACTTCCCGACCACCTGGAAGGAGGCAACGGTCATAGTCCTCCGGAAACCTGCCAAGGAGGACTACACGAACGTCAAATCGTACAGACCGATAGGCCTTTTGCCTGTGATGGGGAAGATACTGGAGAAGATGGTGGTGGGGCGAGTGAGGTGGTATCTCTACCCGAGGACAAGCCCCCGACAGTTTGGCTTTATGCCGCAGAGGAGCACCGAGGACTCCCTCTACGTTTTGATGAGACATATAAGGAACAAACTTTCTGAAAAGAAAATTGTCCTTATTGTCTCACTGGACATAGAGGGGGCCTTCGACAGCGCCTGGTGGCCGGCAATTAGAGTCAGACTGTCGGAGGAAGGATGTCCAATCAACATCAGAAGGGTAATAGATAGCTACCTCGAGAGCAGAAAAGTCAGACTGAGGTACTCCGGGGAAGAGTATGAGAGGTGGACCTCCAAGGGATGCGTGCAGGGCTCCATTGGGGGTCCAACCTTCTGGAATCTGCTCCTCGACCCACTACTATCGGAGCTTGATAGACGGGGTATTTACTGCCAAGCTTTTGCCGATGACGTAGTGCTCGCATTCGACGGACATGAGATGAGCAAGATACAAAAACAGGCCAATGAAACGCTGGCCTGTGTGAGGGATTGGGGAATCAAAAACAAACTTAAGTTCGCCCCGAACAAGACAAAGGCAATGGTGATAACCAGAAAACTGAAGTATGATTCTCCGATCCTCCACATGGGTGGCGTGGACATTGGTCTGGAAAAACAGATGAAGATACTGGGAGTCACAATCGACAGCGGGCTGACCTTTAACGCCCACGTTACCAACGTATGTAAGAAGGCAGTGGGTTTTTACCAAAAACTGTCCACGGCAGCAAGAACGCAGTGGGGGCTGGGACCAGACATCATCAAACTGCTGTATACGGCTGTAGTAGAGCCAACCATACTATATGGAGCAAGTGTATGGGCCCCGGCTTCACACAAATTAGGGATAAAAAAGCAGCTCGCTGTTGTCCAAAGAGGTTTCGCGCAAAAGATTACGAAGGCCTACAGGACCGTCTCATTAAACTCGGCCCTTCTCCTCGCCGGGATACTGCCCCTGGATATTCGTGCCAGGGAGAATGCCTCCCTGTACGAAATCAAAAGGGGCTGGTCCCGGCGGGTGATAGGGGACCGGGAGGTGGAACGGCCTGTGGCCTTCGAAAATCTTGAACACCCAGCGCAACGTGGCACTATTAAATACCGGTGTCTGGTGGACGGTGCAGAAGTGAACCAAATAACTAGAGAAGGCCGAGCTATCTTCACAGACGGCAGTAAGATCGATGGTAAGGTCGGAGCGGCAATCTCCATTTGGCAGAACGCCGCCGAGACCAAAACCAAAAAACTCAAACTGGAATCATTCTGCACCGTCTACCAGGCAGAGATGGTGGCCCTCCACAGGGCGGTGGCAGAGGCGGTGGTTGGGGAGGCGGCTCAGTGCAGCGTCCTGAGCGACTCTAGAGCGGCGCTGGAAACCGTCGCTGACGGAGCTTCCCTCCACCCCCTAGCGTTCCAAATTCAAAAAATGATCAGAAGCAATAAAGAACGCGGCAGAATAGTATCGTTATTCTGGATAAAAGCTCACGCAGGGTTGGAGGGAAACGAGCGCGCAGACGAGCTCGCAAAGGATGCTGCGCTGAATCTCAAAGTTAAACCTGACTACGATAAGTGTCCCGTTTCATTCGTCAAACGACAGATTCGTCTGGAGTCGATTGACGAGTGGAACGAGCGCTACGTACAGGGCGAGACGGCCTCAACCACAAAGCTCTTCTTCCCGAGTGCTGTGGAGGCCCGCCAAATCATCGGGAAGATCCAAACGGATCCCGTCACGACGCAGGTGTTCACGGGGCATGGCGGGTTCTCCGAATACTTGTACCGCTTCAAGTGCAAGGAGAGCCCGTCATGTATCTGTGACCCTGCACAAGACCAAAGTTTAGTGCACGTTATAACCGAATGCCCAGTGTATCTGAT
>HG995261.1:1835000-2067881 GCA_905332985.1 Mimas tiliae
GCCAACACGAACGGTATGACAGCACACCCCAAATTGTACGCGAAGCTGTATACATAAATAAGCAATGCCGTGAACCAGTGCGGCGCCCAGTGGAACTGAAGCTGCGTGCCGAGGAGTAGTGTGCACACGCCTGATCCCGTCGATGTTACAATCAGTAGCGTCTGTGGATAACTCTTGAGTTATTATGAGAGCCTGGTAGTTTGGTCGATATGTTTATGCATGAATTTGCCCACACGTTGTTTTCCTCACCGTTTAAGGCAAACGGATTATTATGACTATCCCCATGAAACTACGAAAATGTAGAGGTGCGTCCCTATTGTAGCTTTAAACTGGCAAAAAGACTGAAAAACACCCTAAAAATAGTACTATTTTCGTCAAGAAAATAATTCATTTATTAAAGTTTTAAATTCTTCACACGCAAAACCACCTTTATTCTCTCGAATTCATTAACAACTATAAAAATTAAGAATTATTTAAATTCTCATTAGATATGTTTTTTTATGTCATAGGTTGGAAACGATACAAGTGGGTCACCTGATGGTAAGTGGTATCCACCGCCCATGTACGTCCACTATACTAAAAGGCTCATGGGCGCCTTACCGATGGCGGCTCTACCACTCGCAAAAATAACATGAAGAACTTCCACTTATATTCCATTTAATGGGCCGGCTCGTCCGGGTCGTTACCACTGTCTCACAGAAAACCGACGTAAAATAGCAGCTTGCTGCTGCGTTTCGTACGGTGAGTGGGATATCCGGAGGCCTAAATCCCTTCCCCTTCCCAATCCCTTTCGGTCGGCAATGCGCCCATGATTATTTTAGTATTGTGGGCGTACATGGGCGGTGGAGATCACTTACCATCAGGTGACCCACTTGCTCGTTTACCGGCCTATACTATAAAAAAAAAAGAAAGACCCACCTGTCTCCCGAATTTATCAATCACCAGGACGCAAATAAGACTGGATACTAGGAAGTCTATGGCCAGAAATATGGCACACTGGTTGGCCGGCATAGAAGGCACGGCCTCCTTGAACAGCGGCTCCGCGTAGACTTGCAGCACCACGCAACCCATCATGATTGTCATCGTCATGATCGTTAACACTGATGTTAAAGCTCGCTTTGATGACTCTGACTTCACTGAAAAATACCATTTATATTTTTAACGAACATCAAAAAAGAAAGAGGTTCTCAATTCGGCGCGTTTTTTTTGCTTTTTTTTAATGTATGTACATCGATTTCTCCGCTAATTATGGACCGATTTTGTAAGAAAAAATTCACTCGATAGACTTTAGGTGCGATGTGGTCCCATATAAATTTGGTTAAGATCTAATAACGGAGTACGGAGAAAATAAACTCCTCAACGGTCAACAGTACACTCGTCGCGACTGTGTTATTGTATTGGAATTTACATGCTATTGCTGTACATTGAAGTCGGTTTGTAAGTTTTGTTAAACGTTATATTATCTCATAAGCCTATGATCCCCAGAGAGAGTGACGGAAGGCGTAGATGGTGGCTCAAGTGATTAACTTCAGAGCACCCATAAAGATTGACTAGACCTCTGATGCTGATTGCTGGTCAACTGGCATGCCAAACGGCTTCGTTGAGTTTTGTATCATGATTAACGTGGCGGGTTCTTTGGTGTATTCATTATTTCAATTCAAATATTTCATTACCGTATTAACCATGAATTGATAAACAAATTTGAAAACCTATGTCGCTTAAAACTGAAATATTTTTTTCTGTTTATCATAAATACGGGTATTAATAATAAATCCTATATTTAATAATGCTCTTATTTATTATTTTACATAATTTTAAGAGATTGAATTTGAATTGTTTTAAAATACTTACTAAATAATTTCCACGAAGACTCAATTGGAATCTCTGTATCGTTTTTAAGAAGATTCTTGGCTTCTTCTAGATCTGAAAAAGATATAATATAGATTTGTTATAAATGTATTCTCTAAATTTATTTAAAAAAATAATTTAATAGTGGTAATAGTACGGGAAGTAGTACGGACTGTCGAGACGTAAGTTGTGGGTTCAAAACTAGTCCCGAGGCACACATCTCTGACTTTTTCTAAGTTACGTATGCATTTTTTTACGGCGACGTCGTGTGCCGGGTTGGTCACTTCCCTGTAACATGGTTGAGGAGGCCGATGGCTGGCACAAATGTCATACTCGTGAACGGGTGCTGCTTGTGTGGACTGGTCTGCTCAAACTGTTATTTAATGTTATAACTTTTTTACTTTATAGTCCTAATTTATTCGTCGTGGTCGTGGGAGTCATGCTCAATAATCATTATTTTATAATTTTCCTCTTGGCATAAACTGAGCTGCATTAACTCAAACTAAATTATATTAATGTAGTATTAATATAGTAAATCAGTTTTGAAAAGAGCAACGTTAGAGTTTCTTGTCTGTTCTCTAGCGAAACAGCATTCCGAACTGGCGGTGGAGTTAAAATTTGACTGAATCTAAATGATGTATAACATTTTAAGGATTCAATAAATAATTTGAATTGAATTTGAATTCATTGTTAATTATTATCGCCTGCTTTGACGGTCGAGGAAATATCGTTAGGAAACTCGCGAACCTGAGACTTCTCTACAAGAATTTTGAAGTCAACGAATCCGTATTAGGTCAGTGTGGTAGAGTAAGCCCTAACCTCTCTCGTTATTAGACCCATGAACATACTAATGATTACTGAGCATTATGAGACTTAACAACTTATATTAACTTACAATGTCATGCAGTGCTTTATAATTCAAAGTTCTGTGGGGCGTTGCTTCTGTCTATGAACAGGCGTGGCGCTTACCATCAGGCGAGCGACCTGTTAAATACACCCAACAGTCACACTCAGAGTATTGTGTCGTGGGTATCAGTAACTATGAACGATTCGCGGTCCCACAACACCCAGATCCGAAACAAATATTTGTGGATCACACAAACATTTGTCTCGGTGCGGGAATGGAACCCACAGCCTCTCACTTCGCAGACGGCTACTTGCCCTCTGCGCCACGGAGGCTGTCACTAATGAGTGATCGACCAGTTTTCAAAATGTTGCTTACCCAAACCACCCTGTACCATCTTCTCTAATCTCGGATCAATCTGTAATCTTATTTTTGATATCTCCGCTTCTAATTCTTTCGAATTGATCTTTATTCTTCTGTAGAATGCTATGGATTTAGCTGCTTCCTTAAAAATGGAAAATATATTTGCCTATATAATGAATTATCTTCAAATTATAGCTTATTATTATTATTGTCGTCTCATTAGTCTAGTGGCAGCCTTCCTAGGCTGAGTAATTTGATATTTTTATTAGTTTGAGTGACGAGACGAGCAGGTCGCTCGCCTGATGGTAAGCGCCACGCCTGCTCATAAACAGAAGCAACGCCACACAGAACTTTAAATAACAAAGCACTGCATGACACTGGACTGCGCCTGTCACCCCGAGACATAAGGTGTTAAGTCTCATAATGCCCAGTAATTTCACTGGCTTCAATGTCCTTCAACCCGGAACACAACAGTGCTTACATACTGTTGCTTGACGGCAGAAATAGGCAAAGCGCTGGTACTAACCCAGCCGCCCTCCCGCGTACCAGGGACCTTCCACCTTGTAAACGAGAATTCCTGGGTACAAATACAAGGATGGGCAAACACAAATTGTGTTTGAGTTTTCTATTCGATAACCCACACATGAGATGCCCGAGATTGGAATTGTAAATCTCTCGTAACTAATTGTCTCATGTCTCCATCTCTCGTAGTTTAATTATTAGATAAATTTCTCTGGTCCGCCTTTCTACATGTTTTATATAAAAAATATATAAATAAATAATTAATCAAAATTTGATGAGTGGTAGAGCCACGCTGTAGACACTTTTGTCTGCAGCATGAATGGACCGGCTCGTCCGGGTCGTTACCACTGTCTCACAGAAAACCGACGTAAAGTAGCAGCTTGCTGCTGCGTTTCGTAGGTCAGCGGAGGCCAAAATCACCTCCCCTTCATACTCCCTTAATTATCCCTTTCCTTTAAGGTCGGCATCACGCCCATAATTCTTTTAGTATTGTGGGCGTACATGGGCGGTGGAAATTTATCACCATTTTGCTCATTTGTAAATGCCGGCAAATGCTATAAAAAAACATCTAAATAAAAACAAGAAATCTCACTTTTTCTTTCCCGATCATTACCAGGAAAACAGGACTCTCGGGGAGAAACATTAGCAGTCCAATACAGGTGACGGAGAGCATCAAATGCGTGTATACGACTTGTAGGTAGCTCAGCTGTCCTCCAAGGACATAGGATACTAATATACCAAGGAAGTATCCTGATGCTGAGAAAGCAGTGAGACCTCCTCGAATAGCGTCATTGGATATCTCCGAAATATAAATTAGTGATACATTTTGACCAGCAATTCCTACTCCTGCTATCGCTATTGCTATAAGTACTAGGGTAACATCGTTAGTAAGAGATATCATGGTCCACGCGATCTGAAAATGTTAGAAAAGAAGTAAGAGGTGAACTTAAAGAGTAACAGACCTTCAATAATTCTATCTATCTCTTGTGACTAGTAAAAGATAGAAAGGTATATAAAAGTACTAAACATAAAAACAAACAGTGTTTCTATATGTATCTACAGTATAATTTTATTGTCCATTCTTAATTAATGTAATATTTGATTAATATTTTATCAGTAAACGCCACGTTGGCAGATGTTACGTGGCAAACTACAATGCTTATCAATGTAACTGTATTTTTTATTTGCATACATCTCAAATAGATTTGCCATGCTTATTTTATGTATTAAAATATAATAAAGTTACAATATAACACCGCAGTGCAGGCTTAACAAAATGTCTCATAAATGATGATATTATCAATTTATGCCACACACGCATGCTAAGCTTCTATTCGTGCTATTTACAGTATTGTCTACAGCACGAATGGGCCGGCTCGACTGGGTCGTTACGACTATCTTACAATAAACCGACATAAAGTTATGGCTTGCTGCTGCGTTACGTACAAGGCCCACATATTTCCAATCCCTTAATAATCCCTTTCCTTTAAGATCAGCAATACGCTCATAATTTTTCTAGATCATAGAGATCTTTTGCCATCAGGTGACCTATTTGTTTGCTGGCATATTCTATGAAACAAACTCTGTGTACTTGTACTTTAAGACCATTATTATGTCATGGCGGTACAGCCAGGTCGCGCTGTAAGAAAAATATATTCCCCTTTTTTGACAGCCTCCGTGGCGCAGCGGGCGAGTAGCCGGCTGCGAAGCGAGAGGCCGTGAGTTCGATTCCCGCACGGAGACAAATGTTTGTGTGATCCACAAATATTCGTCTCGGGTCTGGATGTTGAGGGACCGCAAGTCCCTCGTAGTTCCTGATACCCACGATACAGTTTAACCTAGTGTGGGGTCAGGCCTATGTGTGTGACTGTTGGGTGTACCTATTTATTTAATTTATGAACGGTAGAGGTCATATACCATCTGGTAACACACTTACTCATTTGCCAGCTTAATTATAAAAAAATGAGTTCAATGCAGTTCATACAGCAATTTGTTAACCAAAACCCTGTGGTATTAGAACATTATATGTAAATGGAGTGCTTATCAACAAGCGAATGTCTTGCTTTATAAAACTAGCATAAATTGCCACATAAATTTTACCACGTAAGGTAATCCGAAGAACATAGTGGCATATTTCCTCCCAAGCTTGTTGAAGGCCACACTGCAGAACGGGCTCGCCAAGAGTCCACCAACGTTGGGCAGTCCACCCAGCAGTGAAATCTCTAGTGACGTCATTGGCCGGGACAGGACAGTCGAGTTTGAAGTGAAATTGGCCACTGTGTATGACGGCCAGGCGAATACATAGCCAGTTTGACATGCCATAAACGATACTGAAAACAAACTTTTAAATGTTAAAACTAAAGACTGCGGTACAAAGAAATTGCGCACTTAGTTACGGTCAATTGACCGCAACTCATTTAGTCGCCCGCGAGAGAGCGACAAGAGCAGTTGTTGTTGTTTGAATGGCTGCGAACGTTAAATTGGATAAACTAACACCAAATTGTTTATTGTGACCCATAAAAATTGACATTATTTACGTGCATATATTATTCATTCAAATTGAAGTTATTTTACAGAAGTAACTATATTATTTCTTCCTTTTGATCGAAAAATTCATTTATTGTGAATGAAAACTAATACCAAACAAACAGCCGTCTCAATATTGCCATCTCGCTTACTCTGAACTCCTCTCGTTCCCACGCCCTAGACGTCATTCCCGCCTCGCCGGCCGCGTATGCAACACAATATTACTTCTGAACAGCCCGTCTATGGTATTAAAGTCTTTGACTACAACTACAACTGACGAAATAGCACATGCTGTTGTGTTTCATATAGTGAGATATCCGGAAGCCCTAATCTCCCTTCCTCTTTTCGCAACCAGATTCTTATGGTATTGTACATACGCACTCACGCCTGTAATCCCAGAAGGGGTAGGCAGAGGTGTAACCAGTAGGTACACTCACATTTCGCCGAGCGTATCCCCGTCCCATAATGTGTTAGGGGGCGAGCCTATCGCCATGCCGGGCACAATTCCAGACTCCGGGCTGATACTGAGCATATCTCATGGTATTGTAGGTGTTTATAATGATTTTTGCTTGATATTGTATATTTTTTTATTAGTTGGAGTCACGAAACGAGTAGGTCGCTCGCCTGATGGTAAGCGCCACGCGTGCTCATAAACAGAAGCAACACCACACAGAACTTTGAATTAATAGCCGTGAAATACAATCTTAAAATATATAACCGTGAGAATATATATAATATGTAATTTTGCTGCCTCGATGGCGCAATTGTAATGCGTACGCGTTACGATTGAGGTCAACTCTGAGGTCTCGGGTTCGATCCCCGGGTCGGGTAAAGTGGTATTGGGTTTTCTATTACGAAATGCTCAGTATCAGCCTGGAGTCTGGAATTTGTGCCCGGTATGGCGATAGGCTCGCCCCCTATCACATAAGGGACGGAAATACGCTCGGCGATATGTGGGTGTACTGGTTACACCTCTGCCTACTCCTTCGGGGATTACAGGCGTGAGTGCGTATGATTGCGTATGTAATTTTAAAATATTTATCTTGATATATATTAAATGGATTATTGAAATAAAACGAGTTTATACGGAATCTATCGCGGTATAATTTTTATTTTTGTTCCCGACGTTTCGACGTATAAATTAGTTTTATTTCAATGTGTAATATTCGCGTAAACCTAAGAAATCACCAAATGGATTATTATTTATTTAATTATATCTTATAGTACCTCTTTATTTCTAAGAGTGATGAGTAAAACACTCAGTTACAACAAAAATTACTTTATCGGTATTTATTCATTATTTTCCTGCAACTAAAGTACCTTTTGTACTAATATTACTAGAAATGCGCAAGTGCGTTTCTATTATTCTCGTCTCATTAGTGTAAGGCGCGGGGAAAACCGCCAGTGCGTTCGCTTGTATTGATATCTTTGAATCACAATATGACGCGGCTAAAAACCACGCGCGCCAAACTGTAGTGCGGCCTTACACTTACAGAAAAAGTATACTAACAAAAGAAAACGCGCTGAATTAAGAACCTCCTCCTTTTTTGAAGACGGTTAAAATAATAGTAGCCCTTCATTATGCTGTCTCACTGCTAGACACGGGCCTCCTCTACTTTTAGAGCATTTTTTCATTTATTTTTTTATTAGCTTGAATGACGAGAAGAGCAGGTCGCTCGCCTGATGGTAAGCGCCACGCCTGCTCATAAACAGAAGCAATGCCACACAGAACTATATATAGGCGAAATAAAACGTAGCCTATAGCCGTCTCCAGGGTCC
Source organism: Mimas tiliae (assembly GCA_905332985.1). Taxonomy (NCBI): domain Eukaryota; kingdom Metazoa; phylum Arthropoda; class Insecta; order Lepidoptera; family Sphingidae; genus Mimas; species Mimas tiliae. The sequence goes on from HG995261.1 coordinate 1,842,883, forward strand.
CATCTATCTCTACATCAAAATTAATCAAAATCGGTTCAGTGATTTAGGCGTGAAACCGTAACAAACAAATAGATAATTTTTTTTCATAAAAAGTATCTTACTTTACTTCTTATACCTCCAAGAATATGTGTACAAAGTTAAAGTAGTTTTCGCGTGAAAGCGTAACAAACAAACTTACATTCACATTTATAATATTAGTATGATACGAGTAATTCTCAGGTATACGAGTACAAGTTTCCTCACGATGCCCTTCGCTGTTAAAGCGAGCAGAACGTCGGAAAGATGGTTTCGGACCAAACCCACATTTTTTTAAATTAATAATTAACTTAGCTACACAGTATTGCTGATTGAATAGTTTTAGCAACTATTTAATATATATATATTTTTATTATTAGATTGAATGACAAGACAAGCAGTTCGCTCGCCTGATGGTAAGCGCCACGCCTGCCCATAAACAGAAGCAACGCCACACAGAACTTTAAATAAAGCACTGCATGACACTGGACTGCGCTCGTCACCCCGAGACATAAGGTGTTAAGTCTCATAATGCCCAGTAATTACACTGGCTTCAATGTCCTTCACACCGGAACACAACAGTGCTTACACATTGTTGCTTGGCGGCAGAAATAGACAAAGCGGTGGTACCAACCCAGCCGGTCTCTCGCAAACGAGGGACCTACCACCTTGTAAATCCTTGTTTATCCGTTTCTCATAAATAGAAGTAGTTAACGAATACTGAAACGCTACTCAACTGTCTAACAGCTAACGGATTATTTTCATACAATTTTGACAGCTACGAGGGCCTCAACATGATTAAAACGATGTTAAATTCTTGAATAGCGTTTCAGTATTCGGGTGTAAGACGCATAGGAAAATCCAAGATACCCGTTAAATTTTTCACTATTATCTGTGGTCACTAATCCCAAAGATAAGAAAATATTTAAAGACATAAATTTTCCACCTTTAAATAAATACTCAGATTCTCAGAGACACAAAGTTTAGTTTTAAATAATATTTTATTTATTTATTTATAAGGCTGGTACGACTCACTGCAGGATAAAGGTCTGCTTTCCTATCTCATCTCATTAAGGGACATTATTCATTTCACCCATTTTCAAGACCACATCTACATTCCTATTAAAATATACTAGGATACCATAAAACAAAACAACACTTACTGCACACTGTCGCAATGGACTGTATCAAGAACTCAGATGTCTTTAGTTTGCCACTCATTTTCAATATCCACAATAAACTGATTTCAATTCCGAGACGCAACTATTATACATAATATTATGTATTACTAAATAAATATTCGAGATAGACAATACAATGAAGATAAGGGAAATGCCCTTATAATTGACACTTATGTTTTGTTTATGAAATTGAATTCTATACTTGAGTTCTATTCCTACTACTTTATCTGTTTTTGCCGCCATGTGTTTATGCTTCGCTGTATTCCGGTTTGAAGTATATTGAAGCCAGTGGCATGACAGTGATTACGAATTAATAATATTTATTTAACAATTCTGAACGTTTACCAAATTTGTAAAATTTATAGATAAATAAATAGTTTTAGTGTATGTAATTGCCTAGTGTATTTTAATGATGCTATGCATATTATGTATACATCAGCTGATATCATTTCTCAACCGAGGAAACCAGAGGAGGTAATCAATTCGACGCGTATATTTTTTTTATATCCACGCGTAACATCGCCAAATGTAAATGGAATTTTTATGAATTCGAATTTTAAGAAGTAATTCCATTCCTAATGGGGTGAAATCAGGGATTAAATATTCAAACTTTGTTATTTATGCACTGAATTTGCTAAAAATATAAAATAATAATACCATTTATTTTTAGGCATCTATTTAGCCATAGAATAAATACCTTACAAATTAACATTTTTTTACCCTCGTATTAATAGCTGATAATAGCACCATTATTGGTGTTAGTATAGGTAGTCAGGAGAATAACTATGTAAAGTGGGTAGATAATAAGATTGAGGTGGTGGAGGTGATTTCCAAGTTATATAAGATGGTGCATTATTAAAATAAAATAAATACACCCAACAGTCACACACATAGTCCTGACCCCACACTGGGTAAACCTGTGTCGTGGGTATCAGGAACTACGAGGGACTTGCGGTCCCACAACACCCAGACCCGAGACCAATATTTGTGGTTCACACAAACATTTGTCTCAGTGTGGGAATCGAACCCACGGCCTCTCGCTTCGCTGCCGGCTACTCGCCCGCTGCGCCACGGAGGCTGTATTATTTGAGAGGTCTTAGTCGTGCTTAGAACTCTTCCGTGGAAACGCTGCCCAAGTGCAGTTAGAATTGTGAATAATCATACAAAGTGTAATAAATTGTGAACAGTAATGTAATTTTGCATTAAATGTGTAAAGACTATTAAACCTATTGAACATCCTGACGCAGTTATTTATCTTTATTGAACAAAAACTGATAGTGAGTTTACAATATACATAAAACAATTGCAGATTGTGGTATTATATAAAACCTAAAACTATGTTAGTATCACTTCACTGCGCACTGTGTCTGGGTGCGTTCAAATTTAAATTAAAATTATTTATTGAATCCATAAAATATTATACATCATTTACATTCAGTCAAATTTTAATTCTACCGCCAGTTCGGAATTCTGTTTCGCTAGAGAAGAACGGACAATAAACTCTAACGTTGCTCTTTTCAAAACTGATTTACAATATTGGTACTACATTAATACAATTTAATTTGAGTTAAAGCAGCTCAGTTTATGCCAAGAGGAACATAATAACATAAAATAATGATTATGGAGCATGGCTTCCATGACTATGATGAATAAATTAGGACTATAAAGTAAAAAAGTTATAACAAAAAAGAACAGTGAGCAGACCAGTTCACACAAGCAGCACACGTTCACGAGTATGACTCATGTGCCAGCCATCGGCCTCCTCAACCATGTTGCAGGGAAATGACCGACCCGGCACACGACGCACCCATTCATGTGCACTACTCCATGGAAGCGACTGAACACCACTGTCTGCGGCCAGATGCTTTCCTCCAAGACGAGGTGCAGAAAACAATTCGGCACTGGCACCATGAACGTCTTTATATGGATGTTGCGGTGCGACTCCAGCATCCACATCCTTGGCAAGTACATCATTTTCTAGCGCACGTACTCCACGATGTTAGTGTAATGTAGGCGGGAGACGTACACTGAAGATTTCGGCTGGGTTGCACGCAAACTGAGATTAGATTCCACTGGAGTATTACCGCAGTGGTTTGCGGTGATTTGCTATCGGCGCTTCCACTTCTGCACCGACACGACCATCATTGGCAGCCCCTTTTTTCAATTCTGGTACGAACTTATGGTACGAACTGGTAGGAATGGCAGAGACGCTCTCGGGGACGCAGGCGAAATCTCGTCGAGTAGATTTCGCTGTTGCTGCCGATAGGGGCGTGGCGGTAATTAGCCACTGTTGTATCGAGACCAGATTCACAACGCTTGTTGACGTTATATGTACTCGCTGGTGACTTATTTACAGCCACTACTAGCCACACACAACTCGACAACTTCTTTGCGCAAAAAAAATTTGAGACGGATATAATTTGCCGTTGAACATCCGCGAGACTTGCCTTCAGAAAGACAATGTCCGAAAGAGCTCTAAGTTACTCATTTTAATAACAAGAAGAAATTCTACCCCTAATGGGTTGAAATCGGGAATTAAAGATTCTATTTTCGCCACTTATTTTGATAATTCTTCTAATAATAGTGAAATAATAATTTTTTAACTAACCAACCCCAAGAGCATGCACTTCTGACGTTTCTTAGTTACGTGTGTATTAATTATTAATTATCGCTTGCTTTAACGGTGAAGGAAACATCGTGAGGAAACCTGCATACCTGAGAAGTTCTTCATAATAATTTCGAAGGTATGTGAAGTCTGCCAACCCGCATAGGCCAGCGTGGTGGACTAAGGCCTGTCCTCTCGCATTCAGTATAGGAGGCCCGTGCCCAGCAGTGGGCCATATAATACAGGGCTAATAAACTAAAAGGAAAATAATTTGTGTTAGTTTGACGAATTCAACATTAGTGCTTGTGTGATCCACAAATATAATGTTTCGGGTCTAGGTATTTTCTCCCCACAGGCGTTGACAACAGGCAGGCTGCCGGTCGTAAAAAATTTAAAGGTTAACACACATAATTTAGAAAAGTCAGAGGTGTGCTCTTGGGATTGGTTTCGACCCTGCGACTTACGTCTCTACAGTCCGTACCACTCCTCACTGAGCTATAGCTGCTTTTTACACTCAGTTACTAAATGAATAATAAAAATACATAATAAATAATTCGGTGTCGACATCGCGTACATACACCCTCCACGTGTAATAAAAGCGCGACGCACCGATCCCAGCAAACATCTGCAGACTTTCATGTTTGTCAAATCGTAAAGATATTTTTACAATGTTTTCAGTTTACTGTTCCTCTGACGAACTTACTTTCTTTATACACTTAGGTTAGCCATTAAAGCCTGAAGAGCTTAGCCAGTTACACTCTTTAGTCGAACGATTAGCGAGTTAAGCAATCCTTTTTTTATGGCATAGGTCGGAAACGAGCAAGTGGGTCCGCTGATGGTAAGTGATTTCTACCGCCTATGTACGCGTACAATACCAAAAGAATCATGGGCGCGTTGCTGACCTTAAAGAAAATGGATAATTAAGGAATTGGCAAGGGGAGGGGGATTTCGGCCTCCGAATATCTCACTCACCGTACGAAACGCAGCTCAGCAATTAAACGCCGTTTTTTGTGAGACAGTGGTAACGACCTGGACGAGACGGCCTATTCATGCTCTAGACAAAAGTATCTACAGCGTGGCTCTACCACTCAAAATCCTTGGCGCGGTCAGTCCATAGATGGGTGACTGCTTAGTGATATTTCAACTGAGTGTCTCCGTGCTTCGAAAGTAGAATTTCAGTCCCCGCTGTTATCAACTGAGACCAGATGTTAAGTCAAGTAGGAGGTCTTCGGTAAAATAAATTAAAACTAAGTTGACCACTAATCGAAATCAAAATAAACCGGACCAAAAACAAGCCCACTGAGTGTGACTAGCTGGATCTTCTCAGGACTGGTTCGTTTTGGATCCGGTGGTAGTTTTAAAATACATGCCGTTTCGGGAATGCCTATGTTCCATATCGACCCATAAAAAGAAGAAAATAATAATAATACTTAACATTTCTGGACTATTCCATACTAAAATATTGTTAACATTTATAGTTGCGCAGTGTATTTTGATGATGATATGTATGTTATGGATACATATATTGTTATGATTTCTATACATAAGTTTCTTTAAAAAAAACTAGTTTATACGGATTTTATCGCGGTTTAATTTTTCTTTTAGTTTCGACGTTTCGAAAGCTTCGTGGCTCAGCCTTCGTGGTCACGATAGAGACTGAGGTGTAGGTCGTCTCGAAAATGAAACCGTGATAAAATCCGTATAAACTAGTTTCATTTCAATGTGTAATATTCGCGTAAACCTAAGAAATCACTATAAGTTTCTTTATTTTGTAGTGACTTGTCATAAGTGCTATTTTAATCGCCTACGTGATTAATAAAACTACCTATTTCATTTAATTCCATTTCATTCATTCGATATGAAATAGAACAAGCCATTGCTAAAGTAAAATTAGACGATCGCAGAGCAGTAATTTTTCATAATAGATAACACAAGATCCACAGTGTTAGTATGACTTAATTATCGTAATCATTAGTTTTTCTCGAGTTCCGTATTTGATGACCACATTACAGCTAAACTCCTCAACGGATAGCAGCACACTCGACGCAATTGTTATTGTATTGTATATGTATATTGTATGTTTCGTACGGTGAGAGAGATATCCAGAGGCCCAAATCCCCTCCCCTTCCCAATCCCTTAATTATCCCTTTCCTTTAAGGTCGGCAACTCGCCCATAACTCTTTTGGTATTGTGGGCGTACATGGACGGTGGAGATCACTTACCATCAGGTGACCCACTTGCTCGTTTGTTGGACTATGCAAAAAAAAAAAAAACATCGCGCGGCCCATTACGGCACCAACGCGGAAGTTAAATTTGTCACGATTGTTTTAATTCTGTTAAAAGTGAATCATATTTGACAGCCTCCGTGGCGCAGTGGGCGAGTAGCCGGCTGCGAAGCGAAAGGCCGTGGGTACGATTCCCGCACTAAGACAAATGTTTGTGTGATCCAAACATATTTGTTTCGGGTCTGGGTGTTGTGGGACCGCAAGTCCTTCGTGGTTCCTGTTATCCACGATACAGGTTAACCTAGTGTGGGGTCAGGACTATGTGTGTGACTGTTGGGTGTATTTTATTATTTATTTTTCTTTCTGCCTAGCGTTATCCGGATTAGTCCTTCCTACTTAGATACTTCAACTTTGATCTTAAGTATTCTTCAGTGAAAACATTGGGTCTTGTGTTTTACTTTAATACTACATACGTACTCCTACGGTGCCTCGGTGGCGCAGTAGTAATACGTACACGTTACGACTGAGGCTCATGCTGAGGTCTCGGGTTCGATCCCCAGCCCGGGAAAAGATGCTATTGGTTTTTTCTATTACGAAATGCTCAGTATCAGCCCGGAGTCTGGAATTTGTGTCCGGTAAGGCGATAGGCTCATACCCTGTCGCATCATGGAACGGAGATACGCTCGGCGAAATGTGGGTGTACTGGTTACACCTCTGTCTACCCCTTCCGGAATCACAGGCGGTTTCCTCAACACGTTCTATAAGCGACATAATCCTTCCTGGCGTTATTCCGGCTTAATGCCAGGGTTTGCCTTCTCGTGCCATAGAATTGACGATATTTGGTATTATATGAAGTGTGACCCCTACAACCAGCAACGAGAACTAATTTTAGACATTGCTTCGACCATCAGCAGCAGATTGTACCACGTGCAGGTGAGACTATTGCAGTGCAGTGAGGCTTTGGCACTGACATGTTGCTGCCCATCGAAATAAGATGAAAAGAAACGTAACTCAAGCAAAAAAATTAGCCCGCCCAAACACTGTGCAAGGGGGCGTGGCTATAAAAGTCTGTGCATAAAAAACGTCGTATCTCGATCTGGAAATTTAATATTTAGACTAACTTTTATGAAATAAAGTTGATTTTGAACGTTGATTAATTTGAACGTTAATTAATTTTTGTTGAGTGTATGAGCGTTACGTGTTGTTACTTTTGCATGTGTAAGTAAGTGGAGCCGTATTTATGGCAGATTCATATGAGAGTTTTCGTTCTAGTCATCTTATTTCGATGTTTGTCGTCCATTTACACTCACTCTCGACAAAATCTTTAACTATGTGCAATAAAACAACCAAGATAACATTATGACATTTTTATTCATTTTTTACAATAGAAATCTTAACTAATATTTACAGAAGAGAAATAAAATAAGTTAGAAAAATATTTGTATCTTATTACATACATTACTTAATACTTATCAGCATCTTATAACTTATAATATATAATCTCCATTGGCGTAAAAATTGCTGCGTTTGAAACGCCATTAAAATCATTTTTATTTTTCGATACTTCTAATGGAGATTTTTTTTATATTACTAAGTATATAATACTTATTTTTAATCTGGCAGTGTCCGTTTCCTTACTTCGAAATTTTACACGATTTTATATATCTTTTTAAGTGACATATAATTTAGACAATAACCAAAAGATTTCTAAGTAATTTTCTATATTCTACCAATTTTTGCACTCACAGATATTTTACAAATCTTTTCCAGAAAAATGTATTCGGGTTCCAATTTGAATATGCCACTAAGAACTGAACAAGATCCTTTAATTTTTGGTGGTACAAAATTACGAAAACTTAACGGATGCCCTTGATCTTTGCCAACAATATGACACTAAAACGCTGCTCATTAAAGATCCCAGGAGTACCATAACAGATCCCCATAAAGCAGCTGATGACGATAAGCATACACCTGAAGGTTCAGGCAGATCTTCTGCAAAGACTACCTTTAATCCTTTACTTATTGTGGTCACTGGCTCTTCTGTCTTGTTTCCGATGTGAATAATATCCCTCCTTTTCCTCTTGGGGTCGAAACTTCCAGGGTTGGGGCAAACATCGCAGTCGGTCTTGCAAAGTTCAACATCACATTGAATGACCAAGTCCATTTCATCGGGGAATTTAAACGCATTAAAGAATGCGTAAGCAATGATCGAAGCTCCTGTATTTCCTGTCTCCTTAGTTTTCTGGAAAGCTCCGAAGAGTTTAGGCTTGAGAATACAGCCATTGCTATCAGTCAAAGGTACTACATGGCGACTGCCTGAGTCGCGAGCAATACACTCCTTGACTTGGATGTCGAATCCAGCATCACCAGTGACAGATACCACCAAAGTCATTGTTTCACCGATCTTCACCAGTCCATTGGCTTCAGGAGCGAAGGGTCCACGTCCAGTTTGGATGTCTAAACGTGCCATAGCTGTGTCCCCACTGAAGTTGCTTGTAATCTGGTTCAACATTCCAACACTAAGAGAAGAAACCAGCTGTTTGGTCAAGTTACCTTCCCACAAGCATCTGACACGTCTAATGTGATCCCAAACCTCTTGTATTCCAACTTCGTTTTGCAGAACCAGGACATTCTCTAAGTAAGCTTGACCTTCATTTTGGAAGTCGCTGAAGAATCTCGTTCCACAAGTGTTCAAACTTACAGTGAAAGAGTATCTAATTTGGTTCGAGTTCTCTCTGACATAGACACATTCCGGTTCGTTGAAGTGGTCTTGAGAGTAGATGATACCGTTGTAGGGTTTATTGAATTCGATGTTGATAGTCATCATATCTTTGCCACAGTCCACAGTGATGGCGTGGATGTGAGGAGGGTGGCGGTCTTCATCATCTGGGATAGATGGTGCTTGAGTTATACTGCCGAATTCGGATCCACCACCCTCAGAGATATAAGGTGGACGAGTTGTATCATCGAAAATGCTCGGCTGGCTCGGTTGGTAAGTCGGAGATGTAGGTTGGTATGATGACCCTGGCTGAGAAGGTTGATAAGAGGATCCTGGTTGTGAAGGTTGGAAAGAGGAACCTGGTTGAGAAGGCTGAAAAGACGTCCCTGGTTGGGAAGGCTGGAAAGACGATCCTGGTTGAGGAGTTTGGAACGATGATCCCGGCTGGAAAGGTTGGTAGGACGAACTAGGTGGGTAACCTGATTGTGAAGGTTGGTGAGCCGGTGATGTAGATTGGGAAGGTTGGTAGGAAGGCTGCGAAGGTTGATATGATGGCTGAGACGGCTGGCTGGGTAGACTAGGGTAAGACGGGACAGTCGTCTGACTAGGTTGGTAAGTAGAAGAAATAGGTTTGCTTGGTTGATATGATGGTGGGCTAGGGGAGAAAGTCTGGTCTGGTTGGCTAGGCCTGTAAGACGGTTGCTCAGATGGAAAAGCGGTATCAGGTTGACTTGGTTGGTAAGTGGGAATGCTGGGAATACTGGGTAAAGTTCCTTCAATGTAAGGGGGTGTGGGACGAGATCCAGCGGGCGGATAGCCGGTCACAGGCGGCAAGTAGCCAGCAGGCTCGAACGGTCTGGGCTTCTCAGGTTTGCCACCAAAGTATTGCCGAGCTGGAATACATAAAAAGTTATATAAGAATACAATTGTGTACATACGTATGCTATAATTATCAATAAAAGCGAGTGCAGGTGCGTGCAGTGCTATATTTTTGCCCATGTATATGATAATACTCATTACCCCATTAATGTCATATAATTCAATAAGTAATAATTCCTTAATAATCTCTTAAATTAGTTCAATAATTTTAGGCATATTCTTCATAGTACTATGGTCAAAATATTTAATCTTATATCATACCTTTACATCTATTTAAAATATATTAACGTACATACTAAAACCTGAAGACTTTAATCACGCACTTAGTATACTAATACAAAATTACAATGCTGAATCAATCAGACCTTTCCTATTACTCTGCTGGTACAACCCTTGGATCCAATGCAGCAGGTTGCCGACCATCTCATTGACATCCGCTTCTTGGTGCTGCAGATCAGCTGGAAACCAGACCTTGGTCAAGAACATCAACGATGGAAGACCCGACACCTTTTTATCCTAGTTTGGCAATGTTACTACGCTATACCTGATGGTATGTGCAGTAAAATCCAAAAATAGTGTCGACCAAAGATAGATAATGCGTCTATCGTAGATCGCCAGAATTATGCCGGTCTACACAAATGCTTCTTTACCCTCTATTTAAACAAACCCATGTTATAGGAAGGAGGAAACACGAGTGCTGGCAAACTGTTCACAGCTTAAAGGTACAGCAGAAGTATGGCTTTGCTTTAGTATTTCAAGCCGAGATGGAAGCCACGAAGCTGTGGTTCCTCATACCAGCACGCGTAGTTGTATTTAGGAAAGGTAAGGATGAAATAATGTCAAACAATACTACAGAGCATTCACCGTGATTCGAACAACTCCAGAACGAATTCACATAAAGAAAGCGACTAATAATATCTATATATGGAAGCAGCTTCCGCTGTACAAGTTATAACTACAAATATACAGAAGATATAGGCTTTGAAGAAATAAAACACGACTACAATAGACAAGAAAATTATGTGACAGGCCACAAAGAAGTAAAACTCAATAAGCGAAGCACACGACAAATAACTAAATTAGTAGATAAAATAACAGAGCTGTAAAATGACAAAAATAATTTTAAATAAAAGATACTGAAAGCAGTAGAGTTCAGAAAGAGATAGAATCAACAGTAACAGAGAAAAAAAAGACTATATTAAAACAAATAAAAGAAATGATGAAAGAGTAATATCAGATAGAAAAAGAACAAAAGAAATAAGAAACATAAACAAAATAGAAGACAGACAAAATAAAATTATCAAAGCTCATGTAATAAATTACGAAAAATATTAGACAAATGATAACATTCAACATAAATAAAAGAATAATGAAAAGACATGAGAAGTTAAAAGAGATTACAATTTACGATGATAAAATGATATTAGAGAAGATATAAATAATTTTACATATTTCCAAGTATAAGAGATGTTCTGTACAAAGTATATTGAATCTACATATGTACATAAAAAGTTGGGTGCAAATGAATATTTTTACAGACATTAAAACACTGAACAAATAAAATACACGATTGTAAATACAATTTACAATCTGAGATACAAAATATATCAAAGACGCATAATTAAAAGTGTAATTTAGTAAAAAACATGAAAAACAAAACAATAATCAATTCCATTTTTATATAAACAGTGAAAGTGAATTGAAAGTATGAATAATATTTGATTGGGCGTGAAACATTTAAAAACCAGTATAGCTAAGGTAATAGTGGAGCCAATTGTGTTAGGTACACGTTTTTACCACAATTTCACACACGTTGAGGCAACTTTGCGACCCAATTCGTCCCGCAATTTATCTTTAATCAGTTTTCGCGTGATCTTGTTACCTTATTCATTTATACATAGATTTGTAATGAAAAGAAAATTGATTAAATTAAAACAAATTGCTAATATATTCACATCTATCAAGAACTGTCAAGTTGTTTATGTTTTTAGCTGTTATTGTGTTAAAGGTAAACATAATCCGTAAGTTATTATATTTTTAACTCCAAGCTCAAAGTGTAAGCATATTTTCAAACAGTTTACCGACTGTAATATAATTTTATCTGACCCTCACTCGGAAGAAGTAAAACTGTTAGTCAAATTATACAACCTAGCTCTCTCCTCAGGAGGCCAAATCTCGTAATTTTAAATGTTCCAAATATCATTCCGATCTAGTCTCAGAATCAAGAAAGTTGCAAATGGCATTCTCTTAACCAATAATTAACGTCAAATGCACCTAGCATTAGCAGTAGCATTATACCGTTTTGGTTTCAGTCAACTTTTATTCTACATTCAATCTCATTACGATCTATTGTCACTAGAGACTGTGAGACTAGATCGGAATGATATTTTGAACATTTAAAATTACGAGAATTGGCCTTCAGATCAATGTAGTTAGTAGGTATCTATTGTATATATTTGTTGATTCAATAGGAGCGACATAATCACATTGTGATTAAGCTCGGCAATAAATATATAAAATAAAACACCAAGATATATGTTATGTTTTAACTCCCACACACTCTAGTATATCATTATACAAGCGATTTTAAAATGAATATGATACTGTAAACGTTATGTAAATTAAACCAGATGACATTATAAACAAATTGATTATAAATAAATAATAAAAACCCAATACATATAATGCTGAGTCAATGTCAGTGTGGGCACTAAGATACGATAATTTTATATCGTGGTTTTCAGGAACTATGTGTTACTTTCGGTCTCAATCCGAGACCCGAAACAAATATTAGTGAACATTTGTCTCAATAGGGGAATCGAACCCCGCGACTACCTTTAATATATAGGAAACTTCTTTCTTTCTGTCTGGCGATATCCGGGATTAATGCGAGGGTCCGCCTTCCCATCATCATTTGACAATGAATTTGGTATTATATCGGGCAACCCGCCGTCTAACCCCCAGAAGCCGCAACAGGAACCAAGCTTCGCCATTGGCTCGTCCGTCAATCAGCAGAGTGTACCACGTGCAGGTGAGGTTTGCTTTGGGACTAAGATGGTTGCCAATTATGTAAGGCATTTACACTACATTAATATAATATAGGACACTATACACTTTTAATAATTAAATAAATACACCCAACAGTCACACACATAGTCCTGACCCCACACTAGGTTATCCAATATCGTGGGTATCGGGAACTACGAGAGACTTGCGGTCCCACAACATCCAGACCCGAAACAGATATTTGTGGATCACACAAACATTTGTCTCGGTGCGGGAATCGAACCCATGGCCTCTCGCTTCGGTGCCCGCTCCTCACCCGCTGCGCCACAGAGGCTGTCATGGTCTTAATTATGGTAATATTTGTGTTCTCTGTTGTAAAACTAAATAAATAAAATATAATAAAATAAATACACGAAATTAGACTAATGCATGTTTTGGAATAAAAGTTGTGTAGTTTCATGGTGAACACATTATAACTTAAATTTATAAAATTATACCCATAAGCAGAGCGTGAATAATTGGCGTTTACACGGTGAATGGATCTCTCCCTTAGGGGTCGTTTCCATACGATGAGTAAAACGCAGCGGTTAATGAAAGCGTGTTGACGCTCACTTTTATGCTGATTATGTGAAGTGATAAGCAAATATCGTCATGAATATGGTAGATAGTGATATTTGTGAATTAATAAAGTGTTATTTAAATCTCGATTGAGCTTGTTGAAAATTAATCTGACATCAAAATTTTTTCAGAATTTTAAAAGCGCTAAGTCAACTATTATACACATTAAAGTTAAAATTTCATATATTTTTTTATAAACGAACTGACAATATACATAAAACTTGACCTTGACTACTTTTTTACTGTAAACATAATAGTATTTCATTAAGCATACATTCCATATAGACCCAAAAAATAGTAAAAAAAAATAGTAGAAGTAAGTCGAAATGCATGCGAGAATCGATATCGATTTCGATATAATGTTGTTTTTACCATCAAAATATTAAGCACGTTAATTGAGAATAATAAAATGGTCATAAAGTCTAGATACATTTTCAACAAGCTACCTGTAAGTGATCGTATACGTGTGTGTACATACCGTTCCTAGACCTTGATTTTCGTTGCTCTGTAAGAACATAGCATAAAACACGTTTTTAAAAGTTCATTGACATAAAATTTTATTAGTAAAAGTAAATATTCAGGTAAAAGTCAATATTTACAATAGAAACTATTATGATACATAACTACCTACTACCTACTAACTACCGCAACCAATTTTTATCATACATACGTACAAAATTAAAAAAAAATACTGTAAGTTATTAAAAATATTATTTGCGTGTATATTCTTTAATTTAAAAATACAAAGAAAATAAACCTGTTATTTTATACAATAATTACGTACATACACATGCCAGTAAACCGAAGGGGTAGGCAGAGGTGTAACCAGTACACCCACATTTCACCGCGATTATTGTCCCATGATGGGAGGCGAGTCTATCGTCATATCGGGCACATTCCAGACTCAGGGCTGATACTGACAATTTCGTAATAGAAAAGCCCAATATCACTTTTAACCGACCCGGGAATCGAACCCGAGACCTAAGCACAGCAGTCGTACCACGTACGCATTTCAGCCGCGCCACCGAGGCAGTCAATTAAGCAATTATTAAATATATTGTAAGACGGTGCATGGGACTATATGGATAATGGATATGTTCCCTTATAATAAGAGCAGTAAATATAAACTTAATTTTGCCTGGCATTAGTTACTTAGCGCCGGAGTCTACCTTCCTAATAGTTTATAGCCTGCTTCAAAGACCTTGATGATTTATTCCATATAAAAATCTACTAAAGTAGAGATTTACTAGGCGGTAGGTCCACCGTATGCGTAAGACCATCTGGGTTGATACCACTGCTTTGTCAGTTGTGTGTAAGCACTGTTGTGTTCCGGTTTGAAGGACATTGAAGCCAGTGAAATTACTAAGCATTATGAGACTTAACATCTTATGTCTCGGGATGACGAGCGCAGTTCAGTGACATACAGTGTTCTGTAATCCAGAGTTCTGTGTGACGTTGCTTCATTTTATGGGCAGGCGTGACGCTTAACATCAGGCGAGCGACATGCTCGTTTCGTCATTCAAGCAAATAAAAAGAAAAAATTATATAGTGCAGATTTTTTTTTATTTGTTAGAATATCCCCTATAATAACAAATCTACACAAACTTATTTGTAATATACCTCCAACTGCTCGGCACGGACCTCCTCTATGAATAAGAGAGGTTAGGACTTAGTCTACCACGCTAGCCTAATGCAGGTTGGCAGACTTTGCATACCTTCGAAACTCTTATGAAGAACTTCTCAGATATGAAAGTTTCCTCACAATGTTCCCTTCGCTGAGCAATAGATAATTAACAATGAATATACACGTAACTTAGAAAAGTCAGAGGTGTATGCTCTTGGGGCTATTTAGAACCTGCGACTTTCGTCTTGGCAGTCCCTACCATACCCTGCTTAGCTATCTTTGTTTTTTATTTATAAAGAATATTCTGGGAAAATTTCAACTGGCTACCAAAGACTTTAATGTACTTGTATACTACTAAACGGGCTGTTTAGAAGAAAAATTGCGTCACATAACGCGGGAGTTTGACAGTTCACAAACGGGGAGCGCGATATGAGTTCTAGTTGAGAGGGAGCGAGATGGTAATATTGAGTTACGGTCAATTGACCGCAACTTAGTGGTACAATTTCTATGTACCGTGTCTAGTAGTATACATTAAAGTCTTTGCTGGCTACCTAATACGGTTCAAAAGGTAGGTCATACAGACAGACGGCGCTACCTGACGGTGACATCATTCGTATACGGGACTTTAGAAAATGACGTATTGAATTAAAGTTAAGTAGAATAAGGGCGGTAACAATTTTTAATTGATAGAGCCACACCGCTGTAAACAGTTTAGTCTACAGCATGACTGGGCAGGCTCAACCAGAGAAACACCACTGTATCACAGAAAACCAACGTGAAATGATAGCTTGGTGTTGCGTTTCGTACGGTGAGTGAGATATCCGGAGGTGTAAATGCCCTTCCCCGTTCCAATCCCTTTCCTTTAAGGTCGCCAACGCATTCATAATTCTTCAGGTATTGTGGATGTTCATGGGCAGTGGTCATCACTTACCATCGGGTGACCCACTTGCTCATTTGCTCTGCTAATAAAAAAGGAAGAAGTGAATTTATATTCTAAATAGAAGTGTGTGAAGTTTACTTACGAAATCTGGTGCTAGTGTCCGTTGCGCTCACTACCAGCGCACACAGCACCACCGCTGCAAACCATCTCACCATCTGGAAACAATAAACATTTGGTGTTAAATATAAATAATAAACTGACATGGTAAAATCCTATTGCAAATTATAAAAATATAACATGTAAAGAAATGTTGAAATAAAACTAGTTTATACGGGATTTGTCACCGTTTTGTTTTTATTTTAGACAGTAAGTCTCTCCCATGACCACAAAGACTGAAAAGCTTTCGAAACGTCGGGACTAAAATAAAAATTAAACCGCGATAAAATTCGTATAAATTACTTTTATTTAAATGTGTAATATTCGCGAAAAAGAAATATGAAATGGAAATATAAATTACATAAAAATTATGAAAAGACCTACGGCTGAGTTTCTTAGTGCTTCTTCTCAGACGTCAAATTAACGCGGGCGAAGCCGCTATATATTTTATAAGTTGTTTGAATAAATAAAAGGCGATATAATAATTAATAACTGTAATTGTGAAGTAGAAGCAGCACATGAACCTCCCAAAACAATTTTGAACTTTGAAGATTGAATACCTACACATAATATTAAATTATCAAAAACCAAGATAAGAACACGAGGAAAAAACTTCACAGAAAAGTATAATAAACAAAAGATGACATTCAGACAAATAATAACACATTATCTTCGTAATTTATCAAATACCAAAATAGTAGCATTTACATTAGAAAAATGGCCGAATAACATGTCAAGGATTAATTAACATCAGCGATAAAATCGATTGTGTGAACTTCATGGGAGTAGAACCACAATGCACAATTACGTGGTGGAAAATGTTTTGCAATATGCTAATGCTAACTGACGTTGATGGAAGCTTACTTTAATATAAGAGCTTGGGTAAGTGAAAAGTTACTATCGATACTTTATATGGTAGGACCCTAGTAGGCGAGGCCATCTGGATTGTTACCACCGCTTTACTTAAATCATGTCGTGATTAATCAGGACTGTTATGATTCGGGATGTCTCATGTCAGTGTCACTAAAGGCACGAATGGCTGTTCACAATGGTGAACACTTATGACACTTGTGTTTTTTTTTTTCCTACCTGCAATCAGTCTCTAGACTATAATCAGATTCGTTGAATGAGGAAGAGGACGTTTTGGCGAGTTAAGGCCATTGCCCTAACACACCCTAGTCATATAGCACATCGGCTCTTTTCAGTCGCTTTACCGGGATCGGTTGCAGAAGCACTTTTGTGAGAGGGTTAGGGTGATTATTTAATCTGTCTGTGTATTTTCTTGTGTAACTTTTAGCTTCGTCAACGATAGTTGTTATGTTCAGGTACTCATGAATCTCTGAGTTTCGGGTAAACCAAGGTGCCGCACATAAAGTTCTTAGTATTGTGTTTTGCGTTCTTTGGAGACACAGAATGTTCGACTTGCTTGCTGAGGACACTTATGTATGGCAGTGAAAGTTGGGTTTGGCAGAAGAAGCATGAAAGTAGAATAAATGCGGTGGAAATGCGTTCCCTACGTAGTATGTGTGGAGTCACCCTTGCTGACCGGATGAGGAATAGAGTGATAAGGGATCGCTGTAAGTTAAGAATGATGTGGTGACTAGGATCGAAAAGGGTATGCTGAAATGGTTTGGGCATATGGAGAGGATGGATGAAAGATGACTTACAAAAGGTATTTATCGTGCGAAGGGTTGGAAGAGGGCGCCCGAGGAGAACATATGCAGATCAAATTAATGATATTCTCCGAAAAGGGCACGTTACGAGTACCCTCAACCGACGAAAATGTATGAGAAGATGTATGAATGTGCAAGAGGCGAAAGAGGTGTGTCAGGATCGTAGCTTGTGGTACTCAATAGTCTCTGCCTACCCCCATGGGTCATAGGCGTGAGTGTGTATGTATGTATGTATGTTATGTTTCGGCTTGAAGGACCTTGAAACCAGTAAATTTACTGGGCAATTGAGACTATTTTCTCCCCAGAATGTTTGACGCCAGGCAGGCTGCCTGTCGTAAAAACTACAAGCTAATCTTTATTTAATATAGATCCCCACTGCGAGTGAGTTAAGAGCAGGTGGAAGGAGAACATGATACATAACAAGTTATAGGGTGACGTTTGTCATGGCAGTCCAGCGTCCTCGCCCGCTGCGCCACGGAGGCTGTCACTAATGAGTGATCGACTAGATTTCAAAATGTTGCTTACCCAAACTCCAGTGCCATGCAGTGCTTTGTAATTCATAGTTATATAATAATAATAATAATAATACACCCAACAGTCACACACATAGCTCTGACCCCACACTAGGTAAACCTGTGTCGTGGGTATCAGGAACTACGAGGGACTTGCGGTCCCACAACACCCAGACCCGAGACCAATATTTGTGGTTCACACAAACATTTGTCTCGGTGTTGGAATCGAACCCACGGCCTCTCGCTTCGCAGCCGACTACTCGCCCGCTGCGCCACGGAGCTGTCTGTGGTGTAGTTTCTGTTAATAGACAAGTGAGGCGCTTACTATCAGGTGAGCGACCTGCTTGTTTCGTCATTCAACAGATTGATTGACGGACGAGGTAATGGTGAAGCTTGGTTTGCGTTGCGGGTTTACCTACCGTCAAATCTATGGTATGAGAAACCGAACCCTAGCATTACGCCGAAATTAAGAAAGAAAGATGAGGGTAAAGCCAATAATAATGTATAATCCTTGGCTTTATAACAAATCTAAATATATACTATCTAAATATATATCATAAATACTTAAATCCATGCACGAATTTATTATTTAAAGAATTTCAGATGCTCCTTTAAAATTTCACAGCTGATCTGTAATTATATGAAACTTGCACCCAAAGAAACTTCCCCTCACATACGAAATACAATGACATCTCAGTAACAATATATTTTCCAAACAAATAGCAACAAAACGCTAAAATTTAAGACAAACACGACGACTAGGAATTTCGTAAGAACATAATCACTGGGACAGGCAGAGGTTACATTGTGAGGTCAAGTGAGGTGCTAGGTATTAAATGGTTTAGTCCTAGAATAATAATTGTCTTACGAAATTGTGTTTTTTTTTCCAATCTCGTAGTTAACCTATCTAATTTTGTAGAATTTGATTGTAGAGTGTGGCTGATGACAACCTCCGTGGCGCAGTGGGCGAGTCACCGGGGCGAGTAGCCGGCTGTGAAGCGAGAGGCTTTGGGTTCGATTCCCGCATCAAACACCTTTTTAAAGGACTCAATGGTACAATGCCAAATTCGCAAAATCCTAAAAGTACTGTCGAATTATCTCTCATTTTCTTAGGTATGCAAATAAAAAAAAACGCAAATGATTAGCTCTTATGGGTTATAAGTTGTCTTATTTTGTTATCTCTTGGTGGGTTAAGGTGGCTTTAAATACATTAATAACTAATACTTTATTAAGTTCCAAGAGTGGCATTATTTCAAAATATTTTTTTTATCCACTAATGGCCGTTCCCATAATTCTATCTATCGACAGATTTGCTAACTGGCAGTAAACATTTGACACATTTTTTATGTAAGGACCGGGAAGATCTCTGCTAAATATATGAAAATTTCATAAATTTCACCCAATTTTTATTATATTCAACAATTTCGACAGATATTGGGTAAAAAAATGCATTATTTGCCAAAACAGTTTCACACATAAGTACCAGGGTCTCATGAATTAATAGAAGGCAAAGTTGACAAATATTTCGCAGTCTTGTGCTACTATTAACACTTCGTCTTCAGTCCATCGAGGCCAAAGCAACAAAACAAATAAGACATCATTACTTCGATGCTGGTAGCTTAAAAAATTCTATTCCCTAACCCATTCCTTTCTTTGTTTCTGCCTGGCGTTATCTCACCTTATCCATTCCCCAACCCGTATTGAACCAATTTATTAGATCTAGTTTGAACCCAGTAACACTACTAAGATAACTCTTGCTATAGTATTCTTCATTAACCTCTCTTTTTAAACGGATTTAATATGTGGGTAATTTTTTAATCGATCAAAGAAAAAAAAATATAATGTTGGACTCCAACTCACCCTCTTGAGAAAAAAAATTAATGAGGAATAAAGAAATATTTTATTTGACCAAATGACGAGACAATCAGGTAGGTCACTAGCCTGATGGTTAACGACACGCCTACCGGTAAATTGTACTTACCATCAGGCGACTCACTTGTTCGCTTAAAAAACTATAGTAAAACATAACCGATGAATGGTATTTGACAATTAATCAACTTAGAATGTCAAGTGAAAAAAACGAATATTCCATATTTGAAACTTGCAGTGTCATCTGTTACGCAATAGAAACATATAGTTTTGGTCTCAGACGGTTATGTCATTTTGCCAAGTTACATTGTTGAACAAACTGTGTCGTAAAAAGTAAAGCTTTTTATATAATTTGTTAGCTTTTTCGGAACCGATAGTTTATCTAAAGATTTGGGTAGTCATCAAGTTAAGTAATGTATCGAACAACAAAATGACTCTACATATTTTTATCGATTGTATCGATTCTAATTTGACAACAAATCTATGTAACTCAATAGTTTAAGTATGTTTAAATGTATTATACGATTCAGCTGAAGGATTGAAAAATATAAAATATTATTAATTTACACTGACTGCCTCGGTGGTGCAGTTGTAATGCGTACGCGTTACGATTCAGTCCGCTGAGGTCTCGGGTTCGATCCCCGGGTCGGGTAAAGTGGTATTGGATTTTTCTATTACGAAATGCTCAGTATCAGCCCGGAGTCTGGAATTTGTGCCCGGTATGGCGATAGGCTCGCCCCTATCACATAAGGGACGGAGATACGCTCGGCGAAATGTGGGTGTACTGGTTACACCTCTGCCTACACCCTCGGGGATTACAGGCGTGAGTGCGTATGTATGTATGTAAAATGAAATGCGAGAAGAGCTTTTTTGTTATTTAAATTCTAAATGGTCTTTAAACTTATTAGAATAAAGAATGCTTTATTTTGAAACAAAAAATACAGATCATAATATCATTTAGATAAATAATAATTCCTTGTTATATAATTTTTGCCCAAAAGTGTCCTGATCACAAAATAGTGCTTAATATTTTAAGATCCTGTTTAGTATATAGACGTCCAACCGTAAATTTCGACCTCGAATAGTTTTAGCTAACGCAAGAGGACATGGGAATCTAGACATATTACACAAAATTATCTATAAGGAAACATCTAATTTCCGTATGCAGAATGCATCACGATACATGTCACGTTTAAAGTTATGACAACTTTAATTCGTGATTCGTGAAAATACATGAGATATTATATTAAGAAGCTATTTCCAATATTCGAGATTTAAACCAATTAGCGTAGTAAGACAGCTGTTTTTTAAAGTACCATTTACGTTTTTTTTATCGAAAATTTACTGACACTACTGGATCTACATTATAAAATACTTGCTGCGGCTAAAAATAATGAAAAGTATTACATTTAGTTAGCTATTGATGCTACGGAATTACTGCGTTCGGTTTTTACGGTTCCATAGCTAAAGAGCAAAAATGAAACCCTTATAATTAGAAGTAGAGGCAGCACTTTTAGTAATATCGAACACTCGTTTTCTACTAAAATCAGCATTGCACTGTCCGTCAATATCTGAACGCGACCCTATCATGTTGTTGACATCTTCCATCAAACGGAATCTGAATTCTTGGCCTTAGCCGGCACTTATTTAGAAGACATATCTGTTCCTAGCTCTATACTGTAATCTGGTACCTGTATTGTGATTGCCTATATTAGGTATATCAATATACGCAATCATATTATTATTTTTTTTATTTTTTTTATAGTATAGGCCGGCAAACGAGCAAGTGGGTCACCTGATGGTAAGCGATCTCCACCACCCATGTACGCTCACAATACAAAAGAATCATGGGCGCGTTGCCGACCTTAAAGGAAAGCGATAATAAGGGATTGGGAAGGGGAGGGAGATTTGGGCCTCCGGATATCTCACTCACCGATAATAAGGGATTGGGAAGGGGAGGGAGATTTGGGCCTCCGGATATCTCACTCACCGTGCGAAACGCAGCAGCAAGCTGCTACTTTACGCCGGTTTTCTGTGAGACAGTGGTAACGACCCGGACGAGCCGGCCCATTCATGCTGTAGACAAAATAGTCTACAGCGTGGCTCTACCACTCGTATTATCTGGGTGAGGTTGGTACTGGGGTTAGTTTATTGCTTGTATATGTATTGTGTTTTTTTTGTTTTATTGTTATTTCAAATAAAGTAGCTTACATGTTTAGTTTAACTGTTAATGTAAGTGAATATTTTGCTATCTAGTGGCTAGAACAGAGCGATGCTCTCCAATTCACAGTTAGGTTGGTCCATCTGTACGCACTTTGGTTCACAC
This sequence comes from Mimas tiliae, assembly GCA_905332985.1. Lineage (NCBI taxonomy): Eukaryota > Metazoa > Arthropoda > Insecta > Lepidoptera > Sphingidae > Mimas > Mimas tiliae. The sequence goes on from HG995261.1 coordinate 1,865,171, forward strand.
CTCACGTAATACCTTTACAAAATCTAGTTTTCCATACAAACCGTAATAAAGTGCGTTTCTCATATGTTACGGTGCTTGACGCAACAATATCGCGCGGATCGACAATATGACCATCAAATTGATATAGCGGTGCGGTTAGCGTTTCAAAATAGATGACTAGGAAGCTTTACGTAATAATAAAGTCCCGTAAGAATGAAGGATCCGAATTGATGTGTTAAGACTGACGGACTTGACTGACTGGACCGAGAAACCGCTTTCACAGGAAATCGAAGTAAAGTGAGGGCTTGCTTGCGTTTCGTACCACGAAATTTACATATGCTGAAATATCTCCTTTCTTTCCCAATGCCTTTCCTCAGCAACGCATGTGCTTTACACCTGGCTTCTCTAGTTGTAAATGTCCTTTGTGTTGTGGTTGAGACCTTAATTCATCATTTTGTCTCTCGTTTTGCTATGGAGTAAAGCGGGCAATTATTATTTCCAACTCCTTTTCTTTTTGATTCGTTTCGTTGCGGAATAAAGACATTTGCATTCTAGAGACTCGCCGAGCTTCACTGCTCGGTGTTCGAATATGCGTGCCACCGGCGATCCTAGCTTACAGGAGTTACAGTGGCTTATAGTCCCATTACACTCTAACATCTAATAGAAATTGTCAATTTTAAAATGACTGACGTCGCCACTCTCTTCTACTGACTATCGAAATCTAACAAGGAAAAAAGTATAAATACATAAACAAAAATACAAACACTAATGTTATTTTTTATGAATATGTATGAATGAGTTTTACATTCTCTCATACAGAGATTAATAGACATTACGGCTACAATAAAATTATTTAATAGTGCTACATTATCTTGTTCAGATGACTTCAGATTATGTAATATTAATTTAGTTCGACTGTGTTTTGTTTTTATTATAAAAGTGAATCGACAACGTTCTGCTGTAATACGCGATAATCATCTGGTGAAAATTGATTTGAACCCCAGATGAGAAGACCACGATTTTAAAGCTTGGTTTTTTAATCGAAAGTGATCCTCGGCTCTTTGAACTTGCAAGATGGTGAAAATTATTAAATATAGCTTGTAGCTTGGCAAACTCATTGCATATTTTCAAAATAAAAATATAATATAACTAACAAAAGTAACTGCCTCTGTGGCGCAGTTATACGCGGTACGTCTGCTGGTCTGAGGTCAAGGGGTTCGATCCCCGGGTCATGTAAAGTGATATTGAGTTTTTCTATCATGAAATGCTTAGTACGAGCCCAGGGTCTGTAATTGTGCCCGGTATGGCGATAGGCTTGCCTCTATCACATCATGGGGCGGAAATAAGCTTGGCAAATGGGTGTACTAGTTATACCTCTGCCTACTCCTTCAGGGAATACAGGCATGAATGTACAAGTAACTTTTTAAATAAAATTCAACTATTTAAAATAATACATATAACAGCTACTAGGAATGCATAAACTATCAAAGCACTTAGTTCAAAACATATCACAAGTCCAATTTATATTCATTCCTCCAAGCAAAAATCAGCAGTATCAATTACTCAGATAGGCCTTTTTTTAAATGACACTATTTTTAACTAATCACGTGTCATAGGTGTAACAGATGACGTAAAGCGTTACGATGTAACGTTATAGAATTATGGATGTACCGGAACATTATGACCTTTTGCCTTCACTTACACACGTTAGAAGTGTTGCGTGACGGCCGACCATAAAAAACTTCATAATCTTAGTTTTATATATATAATTTTTGTTTTGTTTTTTTATCACATAGGCCGGCAAACGAGCAAGTGGGTCATCTGATGGTAAGTGATCGCCACCGTCCATGTACACCCACAATACCAAAATAATCATGGGTGCGTTGCCGACCTTAAAGGAAAGGGATAATTAAGGGATTGGGAAGAGGAGGGCGTTTGGGCCTCCGGATATCTTATTCATCGTACGAAACGCAGCAACAAGCTGCTACTTTACGCCGGTTTTCTGTGAGACAGTGTAATGACCTGGACGAGCCGGCCCATACATGCTGTAGACAAGTGTCTACAGCGTGGCTCTACCACTCACAAGCAATATGACACCAAGACATACATTTCGGAATGAATAAGGTTTTAATTATATAATCTGTATCATTTTAATAGAACTAGGAAGCAATATGTACAAATAGTACAAATATTTACATACGCACTCACGCCTGTAATCCCCGAAGTAACCAGTACACCCACATTTCGCCGCGTATGTCCGTCCCACGATGTGATAGGGGGCGAGCCTATCGCCATACCGGGCACAAATTCCAGACTCCGGACTGATACTGAGCATTTTTGTAATAGAAAAACCCAATACCACTTTGCCCGACCCGGGGATCGAACCCGAGACCTCAGCGTTGGCCTCAATCGTAACGCGTACGCATTACAACTGCGCCACCGAGGCAGTCGTTGTAAACATTTATATTATTTCCTATACAAATATTTGTATAGGAAACAATACAAATGTTTGTTTCGGGTCTGGTTGTTGTGGGACCAAGGCCCTCGTAGTTCCTGATGCTCAAGCCCCCCAAAACATTTGGGTCCACTGACAAATCTCAAATAAATCTTGATATTATCCTACTTTCTTAGTACTACCTACATTATAATTTTCATCGCTTATCCTTACTTATTCCATTTTAAGTAGGTATAGTATATTAAAAAAAACTAATTTTGGGTCAAGCAAAAATCCAAAATACTGGATCCGCCACTGCTAGTGCCTGTGTATTGCTTCCAATTACTTTAATGTATACTACATTTTTTCCTAGTTATTTCTTATCAAGAAATGTATTTTTGTGATAAAAATAAAAATCAATATTTATGCCGAAGATGCACATAATTATTTATGCACTAGACAAACATTCGAATTATTTTTTACTTAACAATTTGGATTTATGAACAATGAAATCTGTAAATCGCCAAGGTAGCGCCAAGGCATTTTATAACTTGAGAAACAATGTTGTTAGAATGCAATGACTTAAATGTACAACTACTAGACTGTCTGCGCGATACATAGAAATTGTTCCACTAAGTTACGGCCAACTCAATATTTCAACTAGAACCCCTATCGCGCTCCCTGTCTGTCATCTGTCAAACACCCGCGTTATGTGACGCAATTTTACTTCTAAACTACCCGTCTAGAAGTATATTCATTCTTCACAGCTTCGTGGCGCAGCGGGCGAGTAGTCGGCTGCGAAGCGAGAGGCCGTGGGTTCGATTCCCACACCGAGACAAATGTTTGTGTGAACCACAAATATTGGTCTCGGGTCTGGTTGTTGTGGGACCGCAAGTCCCTCGTAGTTCCTGATACCCACGACACAGGTTTACCTAGTGTGGGGTCAGGACTATGTGTGTGACTGTTGGGTGTATTATTATTATTGCAGTCATGGTCAAAACGAGCAAAATTCAGTTTATAGTGTGATTAGTTTCATACGAGGTGGTAGGTCCCTCGTATGCGAGAGGCCGTCTGGTTTGGTACCACCACCTTGTAGACTTCTGCCGCCAAGCAACAATGTGTAAGCATGGTGGTGCTGCTTCTGTTTATGGGCAGTTGGGGCGCTTACCATCAGGCGAGCGACCATGTCGTCTCGTAATTCTAACTAATAAAAAATAACTTGCATTGCGGCCTAGCATTGTAGGTTTATATTTCTATTATAGGTCCGGCGTTTCACAATTGTACAAAATTGTGGCTCAATTTGTAAATAGTCGTTCTATTGAGCAATCCGTACAGCCATCCATCTTATTCCTAGGCCAGTTACTTTAATGACGCACAAAATGTACGCCTAGAAAATAGCTAAAGAATAAAGCAAAGCAGTGATAAAAAGAATCAGTGATAGCTCAATGAGGAATGGTATGGACTGTCGAGACGAAAGTCGCAACCAGCCCCGAGAGCATACACCTCTGACTTTTATAATTTACGTGTGTATTAATTGTTAATTATCACTTGCTTTAACGGTGAAAGGAACATCGTGAGGAACCCTGCATACCTGAGAAGAATTTAAAAGGTATGTGAAGTCTGCCAACCCGCATTAGACCAGCGTGGTGGACTAAGGCCTAACCCCTCTCATTCAGTAGAGGACGCCCGTGCTCAGCAGTGGGACGTATATGAATAATACAGAGTTAGTATTATTATTATTATAAAGAATAAAACTGGGGGGTGTACATACCAACATTATAATTGAGGCCGTCAGTGTAAATTAACCTAATTTTGAGTCAATTATTTAACGGCTGACTGTTTAATGGCTACTTATTTTAATATAATTTTTACAGATAAGAGGGTCTTAAAATGTTTAACATGATCTCCAATAGTGATTTCTTATGTTTACGCGAATATTACACATTGAAATAAAACTAATTTGTACGGATTTTATCGCGGTTTAATTTTTATTTTAGTCCCGACGTTCCGAAAGTTTTTCATCCTTCGTGGTCACGGGAGTGACTGAGGTGTAGGTCTGTCATTTGACAATTACCCCTTCTAAAGGATTTGAATGGCTTCTAACTTATATATTTTTGGTCCGAATTATAAAATTCTTTCTGCAATAGATTTCTAGTAACGTAACTTATTGATTTAAATAATAAAAAAATCTAGTCAACTACCCTATTAATTTCTTCATCCGCGTCATTCACCCATATTACACAACAATAATAATACACACGTTTATGTCAAAAACATGAAAGGCGTCGTATATTATGGAAGCATCCTCAGTATTAGCATATTTTGCAATGGCGCCGCTCAATGCAACATTATGTCATCATTAAGTCGCTCTATGTCATAGCGTACTCGAAAATTACACTTTACCGACATTGATGGGTGTCTTTATCATTACGTTTCTACGATTATTGGTTTAGTACTCGCGTAGGAAATTGCTTCATTAGCTATTTAATTTAAAGAGGAATTTTCTAATAGTTATTGATAATTTATTAATTAGTGCTTATTATAACGACATAAATCTCTACATAATATTATGACCCATTTATCTACTTACTTTTCACACATATATAAACGCCTGTATGCCCAAAGGGGTAGGCAGAATTAAAATTAGTGAACCGTGTAAGTTCACCGAGTTTACTCCTTCCCCTTAGCCTATCGCCATATGGGACACAAAGTATTCATATGTGATTTTTCGAATCGAAAAGTCATTTTGGATTTTCTGACCTGGGATTTGAACCCGAAGACCAAATTGATTAACAATTGTTTTGTTGTAATTAATTAAATTAAAAAAAAAATGTTTGAAAACCAAAACTAGTAATTATCATAATTATGGGGTATGTACCAGGAGACAATAAACGAGTAGAATGTCACATGCGATCTTACGCAACAGTCAGGTCGGACGAGAGACATAAACTTTTCCTGGGTTGCTTTCTTCCTTTTTTATTATTGATTAACAAATACAACATTACTCTTCCGTTTATAGAATTATTGACACATCTCTTGACTATATAACCTTGATAGTTATTATTTGGAATAGAAGATGGTTGATGAAACATCATATTGGCGTATTATATCGAGATAAAAAAATGTCTTAACCTAAATAGACGACAGTTCAAAGAGCTCTTCTCTAGTAACAAGGGCAAATTTCTCTCCATTGCTTCAAAACTACTAAACGATTTGCGTAATCGAAAGTGCGCTCAAATGCACTTATCACGCGGTCGATTTGACATCCAATATTTGCTTATTGTTGACACCAAAACTATTGCATACGTGTTTGCTTTTATCGAACCTTCATATTTTCTTTATATTTAGCACATTCATGAATCAATGTAGAACGACATTCGACCATGTTATACGTCCCTAGTATCAAGTGACAATAATCTATACATTGATTTTTTGACTGCCTCGGTGGCGCAGTTGTAATGCGTGCGCGTTACGACTGAGGCTGACGCTGAGGTCTCGGGTTCGATCTCCGGGTCGGGTAAAAGTGATATTGGATTTTTCTATTAAGAAAAGCTTAGTATAAGCCCGGAGTCTGGAAATGTGTCCGGTATAGCGATAGGCTCGCCCCCTATCACATGGGACGGAGATACGCTTGGCGAAATGTGGGTGTACTGGTTACACCTCTGCCTACCCCTACGGGGATTACAGGCGTGAGTGCGTATGTATGATTTTTTAATTATTGTTGATTTGCTATAATTATTTACTATCAATTGTTGATGCTATCAATAAATACTATTTTGACAGATATTGTACACAAATGCGTCAAAATGTGTCAAAAATTTACTGAAAATAAGCAAATTATCGCTAAACAGACTATTACGAACGGCTTTAAAACAATAAGTCTGTCTGATGTCTGTATGTGTGTTAATTTGTTCAAAATCCAGAATTTAAACAGCACCACTAGACTAATTTGGATGAATTCAACACAATAGGTAATGATAATTAATAACTTAACAGTCAAAAACCCTCGACTTTAATTAGAAAAACATCTGCAACTTTTATACAAATGAAAAAAACAGCTTTTAAACAATAAAATAATAAAATACCCTCAAATCGGTCACTACATATTATGTTCATTTCCTGCGTAAGTTTACCGAAACTTAATTAAGTTGCAAAAGAGATGTAGCACATGGCTTTACGACCGTATGACGTCAATTAAATATTACAAAACAAAACGTGATATAACTTTATTTTCATTAAAAGACCTTATTACCAACCACATAATATTGTGAAAACTATCAACTAAAATCTTCAAATTACAAAGAGCAGAAACTGGTAACTTTACTTTGTAATTTAAAAATCGTTACTAATCATGTAGGCAATCAAAATAGCGCTTATGGCAAGTCAGTACAAAAATAAAAGCAAGACATTTAGGCATTAGAAACCATATTATCAACATATGTAGATGTACATGTTAAACATAGCATCATCAATCATGCACTAGGAAATTACACTAAATCAGTTTATTTCTATACATAAGAAAATATTTTTGTAATGGACAAATCCAATACTGATATGAATTTCAGGGGGGGGGGGTCGATATGGACCATGGGCATAACCGAAACGGCACGTGTTTTAAACTACCACCGGATCCAATACGACCTAACCTGAGAAGCCCCGGCAAAACAAACTCAGTGGGTTTACTTTACCACTGGATTCTACGCGGCGCGACCCAGCCCTGAGAAGATGCAGCTAGTCTAACTCAGTGGGCTTGATTTTGGTCCAGTTGTGACTGGTGTTGCCTCTGTTTATAACAAGCATACGTACGGCAAGCAATTGGTATAGAAAAAAAAAAAGAAAAACGACATTTATTCTTGGAACTTACACCCTTATTCCCGGGGTAGATCACTCTTACCATCCATCGCCGCCCATTCGCATTCACAATACCAGAATATTCATGGATACTTTGCCGACCTTACATAAAAAGGTGATAATTATGGGATTGGGAAGGGAAGGGGGAAACTGGCATAAAAGCCGTTACTTTTCGTCGGTTTTCTGTGAGACAGTGGTAACAACCCAGTCGAACACTTTCATCCTGTAAACAAAACTATTTACACCGTAGATCTACCACTTGTTTGTATTGTTGTTCACAACCAGCAATTATCACTTACCATTAAGAGACTTGTGCATTTGTAAATGTTGCCAACGTCAAGTGTTCCCAATTTGCCTAATCAAACTTGAATCTACGTCAAAAATGACATACAAGCATATATCAAACGACATTTATGACTGTATGTACGTAATGCTCGTTCAAGCTCGGAGCGTGGGATTCCATTGTTTTTGCCCCACAGATACCATCTGTTGAATGTGGGTAAATTATTTGGAGCATGTGGCAACACTGACGAATGTATTTAAATAAGATGACACCCTTATTACAAAATCTTTTTATACTGCTTTGTTGCGTGACGTCGAACTGAAGTTGAAGTCCATTGAAGACATTCTTTTTATTAATATTATAAACATACACACCGCTCCCCGCTCTCGCTGCTATTGTCGAGATGAAAATCGCGGGTTCGAAACCAACCCCAAGAGCATACACCTCTGACTTTTCGAAGTGACATGTGTATTCACTATTAATTTCGCTTGATTTAACGGTGAAGGAAATATTGTTAGGAAACCTTTACACCTGAGAAGTTCTCCATAAGAATTTCAATCCTGACACACATCTTTCGCTTCGTCCTCTTACATTTTCGCCAGTTGAGGTTACTCGTGATGTGCCTTTTTCGAAGAAGATTTTGTTTGATCGACATATAATATCATCAAGCGAACGACCTGCTCGTCTCATCAAGAAGGTAAATAAAAAAACAAATAAAAACAAACTTGAAACAATTTTTCTAAACACAGTTCTACATTCAAATCCCATATCATAAATTACACGAACCTTAACCTAATTTCAAATTAACATTGCCAGAACAATACATACTCCAATCATGTAAACAAATCGATTCGACCTCTGACCATTGTTTTTTTACACAAATTCGATACCAAAATAAGTTAAATGAAACAATAGAACGCACAAAGATTACGATTTTGCATAACTCGGCGTGGGAGTGCGAACTATTCGAGTCTATCTTGAGTTTTTATGAATATCAAGTCTACCGCGATGTATCTTTAGGTCCCATGACACGATTTTGCGTTTCGTATGCGCGCTCAATCATATTAAATTAAAAAGATTGATGCGTTCCTAATGTGATAATGAACGGTATAATAATCGAGAATAAATAGTTTTGAGTTTGTCGTACGATCGATATTAAAACCGTGATAAAATAATCGATTGTGGAATGCAAGGGTAACTCAGCGACTGTTCCATTTTTGAAAATTAGCTCATGTCTTGTGATAACGAAGACGGTTTGTCATTAATTAATACATTTTTATTTATAATTGCATTATTTTTCATCAAAACAGTTAGTAGAGCCATGCTGTGGACAGTCTTGTCTACAGCATGGATCGGCTCGATAAGGTTGTTACCATTGTCTCACAGAAAACTGACGTAAAGTACCGGCTTGCTGTGTACGGTAAGATATCCGGAAGCTCAAAACCTCCACCCAATCCCTTAATTATCCCTTTCCTTTATGGTCGGCAACGCGTCTATGATTCTTCTGGTATTGTGGGTGTTCATGGGCGGTGGAGCTCACTTACCATCAGTTGACCCACTTTTGGTCCTTTGCCTTTGCTATCAAAAAATAAGCTGAATTCATAAGTACTGATCCAACAGAATTCTGTATATTAAGGATATGGAAACTACGAAGGATTGTAGTCACCATACATTTTACGTCTGGGTTTGGTATCACCGTTTTGTCTATTCTGCCCCTAAGCAGCAGTACGTAAGCACTGTTGTTTTCTAAAAACAATGAAATTAATGAACAGTATGAGAATTAACATGATATAAACAATAAGTTTATTTATTGCTCTAAACGGAACATTGTTTCAGAACAGACTTTCATAATAAATAATACGTGTAACTTAAAGCTTGAGCTTAATAACTTCCTTCTTGAAATCTAGATGAGATAAACAAAACAAAAACATTACAAATGCTTTCATTATAGCAGAAGAAACAAAAGAGTATTTCTTCAGTGTTACAATACTGAAGTTGCATTGTTCCAAATAAAGGTGAATGTGATATTATATAATTGAAAGGTCAAATGTGATTTTCTGGAGGATACACTGATTATTCTTATGTATATAAAACTTATACCAGTATCTTTAGTTTTAGTATTTGTGACTAGCGCAGAACAAAGATCTGTGGGTATACCAGCAGTGGGTCAATAGAGGCTGCAATGATGATGATCATGATGATATAAGTTTTAGTACTTTCGAGATCTATGTCACTTATATCATTAAAGTACGGTTTACTCCGCTTTGTCTATGATGCTCTGGTACTTAAAAGTAATTTGGTGAATATTTTCTACACCTTGCTCTGTTAACTTATTAAGTCCTAGTACTAAACCGTTGCTCGTGCCAAGATAGCATAACACTTAAAGAGAAACCATTGACATAATGGGACCATTACTCGTCCAAACTCTACGGTCCAAACAGAAGAGTGAATCGCATTTGAATATGAAAATCAACGTGATTGGCGGGAAACGTGCATAGTCCTGTCAATTAGCCAACCAGGAAGCGGTATGATTGCTCCTTGCGCAATGAGAACTTCTTCAGACCCAATAATACCTTTCCTTTTTTTCGTACAAAACCAACATTTTAACTGTATTGAAAATTTGTGTATCGTGTTTTTTTTTAAATTGTCATCGGTGTTATTGACGTTTTAAAAGACCGAGAACAGCTTAATGGATTTACACAGTTCGATTTTAGTTGATAAACTGCCAAATCGCATACGATTTCAATCGTCAACAAACACCATACAATTTGTGTTGATTCAAGTCAGTTGATCAACTAAAATTGAATCGTGTAAACTTACAAGTGACGACACGATCGGCGGCGCCGCGCGGTGCTGTTTTTGCGCTTATTGGTCCTATTTTCTATTTTGGCAAATTATTCTATACATTTTCAGTTAGCTCCATAAGTTGACACCGCCAAATTATGATATTATTGTTATCACACTCTTTATTAGGCCGGCCAAGAAAAAAATACCAAATTTAAACTCAGCCGTATGAAAAATTATAAGCCAATACGTACTAGGACCGCATAAAACCGCTAGAGGTTATACATCTCTCTTGAAGTGGACCAATTCTCATGAGATTTGTTAAGCTTCAATGGAAACAACACAGCTCTATCAGTTACGGTAGAAATACGAATACATTTGAGTTTATTTAAACGGAACAATGGTAAGGCGCCGTGCGACATATCGTGATGAAAGTAGACCCAGGATTGTCTGCAGGAAATAGCTGCCTTAGGTTTAAGTCACAATTTGTAAGTTAGTTAAAACTGGTAGAACAGAGAAAGGTTTAATTGGCAATTATTTTGACGTATACGTGAAGATTTGTTAATCACACAATAAATCTCTTTTAGAATACGTGAACATATATGTGTCGTTCGAAAACCAGCCCCCAAATTCATTTTTAAGAGGTAGGCATTCATTGAGTGGTCAGCGGGGTGTGGGTGGTATGGACTGTCGAGACGAAAGTCGCAGGTTCGAAACCAGTCCTAAGTGCATACACCTCTGACTTTTCTAAGTTATGTGTGTATTAATTGTTAATTATCACTTGCTTTAACAGTGAAGGAAACATCGTGAGGAAACCTGCATACCTGAGAAGTTCTTCATAAGAATTTCGAAGGTATGTGAAGTCTGTCAAACCGCATTAGGCCGCGTGGTGGACTAAAGCCTAACCCCTCTCATTCAGTAGAGGAGGCCCGTGCCCAGCAGTGGGACTTATATAATACAGGGCTAGTATTATTATTTTATACATTCGGGTGTGTCATGCAGTTATGAAAATGCTTAGTAACACAGAAATCGCTTACAGTTTGATTCTCATTTATAAACTTAAAAATAAATTCCGTGTCCATTACACAAATTCCCAAAATTCACAAAATGAATTCCTTTAATATTTCTCAAATTAAAAAATAAACGTAAAGCACAGGCCCGTATCGAGTCTAATGTGGGACAATTCCATATTATGCGGTGAAATCGAAAGGCTCGTCACGGGGGTCACGGGTCGGGGAAAGCTGAGGCGAGGACACGGGACACGAAGGGCAAGGTTGACTTTGTCTAGATACTCGACGAGCAAACGTGTTAGTGAAAGTACATATGGAATTGTCATTTTTCATTCGTATTTGTATGTTATTAGTGACAGCCTCCGTGGACGAGTAGCCGGCTGTGAAGCGAGAGGCCGGGGATTCGATTCCCGCACCGAGACAAATGTTTGAGTGATCTACAAAAATAAATTTCTCCCCAGAGGGATTGACGTCAGACAGGCAGTCGGTGGTATAAACTACAAGTCAAATCTTTCAGTACAATGTGTTAAAAACCATGTCGCGTCGACCCCACTGCGAGTGGGATAAAGACAGGTGGAAGAAAAAAAAGAAGATTTGTATGGTGTTTGTGAATTTATCTGCCTCATAGGTTGGTGATAAGTTTATGTGCAATAAAAAAAGGAGATAAATTAGACAAGCTCCATTGTGGAATTCTCGCGCGACGCAAGTCTCTAACACTCTTTAACACTTACTCTCACTTTACAACATGTACCTTTTGCTAGGATGTTTGCAATGAGAATTACAAAGTCTATACATCCCTTAATCTTCAGCGATTATAATAAGGCCCACTAGCACATTGCACAGCATTGTAAATCGATTTTACCCACTAAACCAGTTTAAGGAACGTCAAATCGTATGAGAATTTTATATAAGTAAAAAAGTTTGTCAGCCTTCGTGGCGCAGTGGGCGAGTAGCCGGCTGCGAAGCGTGAGGCCGTGGGCTCGATTCCCACACCGAGACAAATGTTTGTCTAATCCACAAATATTTGTTTCGGGTCTGGGTTTTGTGGGACCGCAAGTCCCTCGTAGTTCCCGATACCCACGATACAGGTTAACCTAGTGAGGGGTCGAGACTATGTGTGTGACTGTTGGGTGTATTTATTTTATTTAGGTATGCGGTAAATCTCGATTTAGTATCGTTGCACAAGTCTGCCTAAGTTATTAATCCTTACTTTAAAAAAGATGTCCAAACCGATATTCATCAGCTGTATTATAATTATAATAGTTGTAGAAAAGTCTAAACACCAATGTTCCCTATGACATAAGGCTTTGTGTCAAATGTCATACGAACTTTTGCAACTGTTGACGAATTACTTAGGTCAATGACGTAATAAGTAATGACAAGCAAACTATCGATTTATGTTTTCGATGTTACAAAAAATCGCAATCGGAAGATCTCTATCGTGACATGGCATAAAGAGATTGGAATACACAATATCGTATTAGATCGTTGTTGAACAAAAGAACAACTATACCTGTCCCCAGATTGTGTAACGTTTTAGTTATTTGCCAATTTATTTTAGTAAAAATAATTGATAGTCGAATATTTTTTATTTACGGAGTATAGAGATATAAATAGATAGATATATAGAATACTCTTTAATGCACACTAAATAAAGTAGGTAGCTTATAAACGAGGATCATACAGTAAGGGTGATACAATGGACGGTCTTATCGCAAACGGCGATTTCTTTCAGACAACCTTAGGATGCACAGAAGTTTTAAGTACCGAAAAAACAAAGGTAGGTTAACAGTATGCCAATAAAATAAATAAACTTAAACATTAGAGATATACCGTAACAGTATAAAAATACATTTCGAAATTGCTATTTTTACTATTTAATCAGCAAAATGATGGCTAAGAAGTTACAATATAAAGCTGACTTAGTGCAGTCGAAAAACTACAATGTTGTCCAAAACATTTACGATCTTCATTGTCATTTGGTATACCAACGTATAAAGTGACGAAATGTAATGTAAATAACCTATTTTAACATATTATACATATGTTAAAGAAGGTTATTTTTCATTTGGTTTTTTATTAGCTTTAATGACGAGAGGAACAGGTCACCCGCCTGATGGTAAGCGCCACTCATGTCCATAAACAGAAGCAACGCCACACAGAACTTTGAATTACAAAACACTGCATGGCACTGGACTGCGCTCGTCACCCTGAGACATAAGTTATAATTTCACTGACTCCAACATCCTTTAAACCGAAACACAACATTGCTTACAAACTGTGGCTTGGCGGCAGAAATAGATAAAACGGTGGAGCCAACCCAGGCAGCCTTTCGAATCGAAAAATCGCACATGAATTCCCCGGGTTTGAAATTTGTGGCGATGGGCTTGCCCTAGGTGTGATAGGTCACATCATGGGACGGAAATAAGCTCGGCCAAGTATGGATACAGCACTAGTTTCGCCTCTGCCTAATGTTACTGATTTCATAAATCAGTAAAAGTAAATCCTCTCACAAAAGGTGTTATTATTTTTGTATTACTTCATAATCCATTAATTTAATATGCAAGTTTGGGTGTTTGTTACACAACCACTCGCTAATAACTTGTAATTTAGGTTTATTTTGGTGTTTAGATTATGTCCTACTTAAGCGCTATAGACATATTAGTCTCGCACTACTCCATACTACCTCACTACTATGTGGTAGGTCATTTGTTTGATAAATTCCACCCTAAAGAGGATAAAACACTAAAACTAGTTTATTTACCGAATTGATGATTTTGATACTAAAAATACATTCGCCCGCACGCGTGTTTCCCGAAGGGGTAGACAGAGGTGTAAACAGTACACCCACATTTCGCCGAGCGTATCTCCGTCCCCATGATGTGATAGGGGGTGAGACTATTGCCATACCGGGCACAATTCCAGACTCCGGGCTGGCACACATTCACTTTATAAGTAAATTGGTGTTTGTGAGACATTTTGTGATTAAATCAGAGGGCCAATTCTGCTATTTTAACTGACACCGCGAATGAATTTTAACCGAACTGAGATTACATTTTGAATTAATTAAAAATATGGCATTCTGCTCCTTTAAAAATTCGATATCATCTCAGTTAAATTGCATATAAACTGTCAATTCGATTAACTTTCAATGTCTTTCTTTTGTTGAAAATATGGCTTCGCATTATTATGCATTTCGCCAATGACAAGTATTTTACCGAATTTTACGTATCAGCTGCCATAGACTAAATTCTAGAAATTAAAAATGACCTAAGCGACAAAATCAATGTTACCAACTCACAATAAAATACCCACAATATGACTAATTTCAGTGATTAAAAAATTACGTAACTGGAGGTTATGATTTTTTAATTAATTGATTTGACTAATTCCATGTATTTTATTTATTTCATTAATTTATCTATTCCATGGCATAACTGAAGGAAAACGGCACAACAGCACCACTCAGGCAGTCCTTTCCGGAAATAACCACAATCGCGATTATTTTATTGAAATTTGAAATTCTACCGAATTGCGGTTTTATTATTTTGCAACACTGCTGAGGACATATCTATACTAAATAAAAATTGTGCGAGAGTTTTGGCGGGAATTTTGACAGTGCGATTGCTCTCATAATTTAATCTACACTAATATTCTAGAGAGGAAAGATTTTTTTGTATTTTTGTATGTAACAAATAAACTTAAAAACTACTGGGCCGATTTCAAAAATAATTTGGCCGTTAGAAAGCTACATTATCACTGAGTAACATAGGCTGTAAACTCATTTCTAATACTTTACTGAAATAACGAGCACACAAAGTCGCTCAATTTTGACTACTTTTAGTTGCTTGCAGTAAAAGAGAATAAAGTTAACTGAATTTGTCTGCAGTTAACTCACAGTCACTTCACCTCAGTGTTGCCAAGTCAGATTTTTGAAAATACCGTGTTGTCCACATTAAAATACGGCATTTGCGTCAAAAATACAGTGCTTGATGGGAAAAAATACAGTCTATTTTACAGTCCAATAAAATGTCATACAAAAAAGGAAATAATTAAATTATTAAATAAAATATAAATTTATTTTAAACTTTATATCCTAAACTAACTTAACATTTTATTTGTATATATCGATCGCTGCAGAAATGGATGGCTGCGATGATGATGATATCGGTTTATTTTTTTTAATGTGTTTAATCAAAGAGTTTTATGTATACTACTAGACAAGCTGCGCGGTACATAGAAATAGTAGTATAATAAATTGTAGTATAGTAAATTAGTTGTATTACTAAGTTGCAGTCAATTCACCGTAACTCAATATTATCATCTCGCTTACTCTCAACTAGAACCCCTATTGCGCTCCCTGTTTGTGAACTGTCAAACTCCCGCGTTATGTGACGCAGTTTTACTTCTAAATAACCTGTCTAGTAGTATACAATAATAATACGAAATTTTTACTGTAAAAAAATACTGTGTCTCCATATAACGTATTTATAAAAATACCGTGTCCAGTAGATGGCATGAAAATACGGCAGATCTGCTGTAATTACAGTGCACTTGGCAACACTGCTTCACCTTCAGTCACATTTCGTTCTCAATATTTTGACGTTTGTCTGTAGACGAAATGCATTTTATATTGTTAAGTGTCTCACAATGGACACTGGCGAAATCACCAATCTACGGTGGCGCCAAACACAATTAAAAGAAGAAGAAGATAGTTAAGTGTCAAAATTGTTACCAGAATGCCGTTTTGGTTCAGTCAACTTGTATTCTACTTTCGATATCATTGCGTTCTAAGTTCTTGAATATTGGTTTAGCAGAATACCATTTGCAACTTTCTTGTCGCTGAGATTAGATCGGAATGATATTTTGAACAATTAAAATTACGAGAATTGGCCCTCTGATATTCATCATCATCAGCCACAAGACGTCCACTGCTGAACATAGGCCTCCCCTAATGCCTTCCAGGCCGACCTGTTGGAAGCGGCCTGCATCCATCGGCTTCCTGCAACCCTTGTCAGGAAGATAACCCTTAACCCTTCTTAATCTGATGTTGCCCATTTGAAATTATTAACTTCTTATTTATCTTTATATATGAACCACCATTTCTGGTAAGCCTAACATTATTGTATTTTTTAAAGTCTCCCTAAAATTTTAAAACAAATATTTCCTCATAAATGATTCAACAAAACGGCTGAGTCAAACCTGATGATAAACGTAATCCAAAATCACTACCGACAAGCGAGAAATTACTATCATTAATCAATCACTTTGTTACAAACAAGACTTTATTACAATCATCATTTGTAATATTTTGCGTCAACACATTTCAGCAATGACTATTACCAAATCTAGAAGTCCCAGACTCCATCAATCCCCCACTGACTCCAGCCCTGTGTTACATTAACATTATTACGTAATGTACGATATCAAGTACAATGATCTAGCCTAGACATCAGTAATAGCTTTTCTTGATACAAATGGATATTGAATGGTTTGACAAATTAGGCATAGATACAGCTAACTATAGAGTTATAGTGGAATTAAACGCCGCCTTTTTACTATACAACGTGTTACAGAAAGGTGTTACAACGTTTTACAAGGTGCCAGGTCCCTCGTATGCGAGAGGCCGTCTGGGTTGGTACCTTTGCGTTATTTATTTCTGCTACCAAGCAGCAGTGGGTAAGCAGTGTTGTGTTTCGGTTTGAAGGACATTGAAGCCAGTGAAATTACTGGGCATTATGAGACTTAACATCTTACATCTCGGGGTGACGAGCGCAGTCCAGTGCCATGCAGTGCTTTGTAAGTCCAAGTTCGGTGTGGTGTTGTGTCTGTTTATGGGCAGGCGTTGCGCTTACCATCAGGCCTATGCAATAAAAATAAAATGAATTTATGTAAATAATAATAAATAAAGGCACACTTCCGAAAGTCACGGTTGTGTCAATCGTAAGACGCGGGGGTATTACATTTTTAAAAACACATAGTTTAATGTTGCCTATAATTTAGTAACTTTTTTATTTCTTTCTGTCTAGCTTTATCCCAGTCTAATTCCAGAGTCAACTTTCCCATTATGATTTGACGGTGGATACAGTATTATGTGGGACGACCCGACTGACCCAACAACCAAGTTCCGCCATTGCCTCGTCCGTTAATCAACAGAATGTACTATGTCATTCCCTTTTTAAATTAATTCAGCCGTCATTATAAACTTTAGTCTACAATTTTGACACAATGACCCCCCACATCCCCAAATGCGTCCCAGTGAAATAAATAATCGCGCGCAGGCTTTGTATCAATCTTTGTTTAGAATAATAGAAACCTCACAAACCTCCATTGTTAATTTTAACGTCAAATCTTTCCTACACTTGTTATACAATATGTTTTATGGGTTTTGCACGGTACGTGTGATAATAGTAACCACAATGCGGTTCGATTCCTGCGTGGTGTAATGACATAATGCTTATTTTGTAACTTGGCTTAAATTAAACTATTTTTTATCCGGAATATAAAAGTACGCACTCACACCTGTAATCCCCGAAGGGGTATGCAGAGGTGTAACCAGTTCACCCACATTTCGCCAAGCCTATCTCCGTCTCATGATGTGATAGGGGCGATCCTATCGCCATACCGGGCACAATTCCAGACTCCGGGCCGATACTGAGCAATTTGTAATAGAATCCCAATATCACTTTTATCCGACCCGGAGATCAAACCCGAGACCTCAGCATCAACCTCAGTCGTAACGCGTACGTATTACAACTGCGCCACCGAGGCAGTATAAAAAGGTAGATCTTTCGTATGCGAGATTCCGCCAGGGTTGGTACCATCGCTTTATCTATTTCTGCCACTAAACAACAGTGTGTGAGCACTGTTGTGTTTCAGCAGTATATTGGAGCTAGTTAAATTAATTGGTATTATGAGACAACATAAGATTCATCCTTTTTTTAATTCTTTTATCATAGACCGACGACAGTGATCTTCGAGCGTATTCTTTAAATTTGAATTGCTTTGTATAGATGTAAGTGGACTTCAGGCTTAATTAACTCTTAAATAACATAGATCTAATGGTGTCTAGTCTCTAGTCTGTAACTGTTCATTATAAATAAAAAATGAAAAAAAAAACATGGGAAACAGGCTTTTTTTCGAATGGATTTGTGCTGTTAGCTTATATTGCTTTTACAGCTGCACCTGACAATAAAGCCGGCGCATATGGCGCTCTAGCCAGAAATATGTATAATGTACTTAGTAGCGATTAAGCGCAGAGGCGCCTTTTAGAAGGGTTCAGACCTCAGCTTGAGCAATCGCTGGGGAGTATAGATTAGGGCCGTGTCTGCACATCATTATGCCGACGGTCAGTTGTGGGAGTTCTTTGGACTCGCAGTCGTGTCCTATGTCGGGGTCGCGTATTATTATTGCGATTCGGATTGGGCAGGGAAAGTGCTGCTTCGATAGCGACTGTGATGGAGTCGTTGGGATCTGCCAAAACATGTTTGGGATGACGACTGAGAAGACATGGGAAACAGGCGTGAGTCTATGTATGTATAAAATAAACATCTTATGTCTCGGGTTAACGAGCGCAGTGCAGTGCTATTCTGTGCTATACAGTACTTTGTAATTTAAAGTTCAATGTGATATTGCTTCTGTTTATGGGCAGGGGTGGCGCTTGCCATCAAGAACGCGTCCTGCACATATCCTCATTTACCTGTATAAAAACACTTTCTACAATATCTGGCGTTAAAAAAAGAAAGCAGTGTACTGACGGCAGAAATAGACAGATGTCACAAGAGTACTGCAAACGATAATATCTTAGGTGTATAGTAAAAATAATGATGATATAAAAGTTTGAACGCAAATACGTGCATTTTTTTTATAATCCAAGATCGGACTATTTTGCTAATTAAATAATGACACATAAAAACCCGTATGTAATATTAAAATAAATACACCCAACAGCCACACACATAGTCCTGACCCCACACTAGGTTAACCTGTATCGTGGATATCAGCAACTACGACGGACTTGCGGTCCCACAACACCCAGACCCGAAATCCCTTGATACGGGAATCGAACCCACAGCCTCTCGTTTCACAGCTGGCTACTCGTGTATTGCGCTACAGTGACTGTCATTTCCCATAAGCTTTTAATCCTTGACATATATGAAAATAACATTCAAAAATTACACAAATTATATTAATGATGCATCCATTATTTGCATGAAGATTGTCCTGAGCACTTTTGTGCAATGCATACATTTGATGCAATATTGATGTTTTAATACGTAATGAGGACATC
Organism: Mimas tiliae; assembly: GCA_905332985.1. Classification (NCBI taxonomy): domain Eukaryota; kingdom Metazoa; phylum Arthropoda; class Insecta; order Lepidoptera; family Sphingidae; genus Mimas; species Mimas tiliae. The sequence continues at coordinate 1,884,802 of HG995261.1, forward strand.
GGCTTAACTATTAAATACATACAATTATACCTATATTATTACGTATTAAAATTTCTAAATTGCATTGGAAATAAAATATAAATTAATTAGGTGATTTGAGGAAAAAAAATAATTAAAGTAATCATACTATCAAAATATCCTTTTAAAAAATTGCAATCATTGTCTCGCATTAAAAAATATTGACTAGTGAATTAAAAAAAATAATAAATAAATTAAAACTCACCCTGGATGTTTTGAATCAAAATAAAAACACCGACCGAAAGCTAAAAAATAAAAATAAAATGTTAAACTTTTAAAAATACACAACACAAGCACTGGCCGTAAAACAAACTCACGTTCGAAATTCGAAAAAATATAATTCGAAAATGGAATGCGCCGCGGCTCGTCCACGTGCGATGAGCGAATGCACGCGTGCGAACCATACACCACGCTTTTAACCTTTTCCCCTTTCTAACCGCCATTATACCTTGATCTACGAATTACAACTTTCTAATGAAATCAAGAGGTTAAGTTATTTTGGATGGTTGTTGGGGGGCTTACTGGGAAATTAATGAATATTTGACAATTAGAATGGCGTTGACGGACTGTAAGAATAGACATTTCGAGAAGTGTCTAGATGATTTAGGTAAACAAATAAATGTTCTAATCGTATATTAAGGTCGTGGCGATTGAAGCGGCGATGGCTTAGCGGGGACTGGTACAGACTATTGAGCCGGAAGTCGCGGGTTCGAAAGCCGCAACCCCAAACCATACACCGATTACTTTTCAAAGTTACTTTAGAAGGAACACTTCGTGAGGTAACTTGAATATTTAAGAATTTCAAAGACTGCCTCGATGGCGCAGTTATAATGCGTACGCGTTACGACTGAGGCTAACGCTGAGGTCTTGGGTTCGATCCCCGGGTCGGGCAAAGTGGTATTGGGTTTTTCTATTACGAAATGCTCAGTATCAGTCCGGAGTCTGTAATTTGTGCCCAGTATGGCGATAGGCTCGCCCCCCCTTCACATCATGGGACGGAGATACGCTCGGCGAAATGTGGGTGTACTGATTACACCTCTGCCTAACATCGAGTCATCCCTATTCTGGGTACTTCACAAAAAGACAGATTCGCAAACACACCAACAACTCTTGCGTAAACGGCTAACAAAACCATTGAGATGTCTTTCAAATTAGCGTTCAGGATTACGCAGTTTATTGTCGTACATCTAACTATCGTATAGGCTATTTTTAACTAAGACGTTGAGAAATGGGATGATGATAGTGACAAATGGTTTTTTCGGCTTTTTTGAGAATGTGATTTAGTCTTTGGTCTTACTAAGGCTCGCTTTACAAGTCGACACATAGGCCGCGAACTCTTGCTGAATCGCTCAGATCTCAAATCTGTTTTCAATGGCCTAGAGGGAAGTGAAACGGGCTGTCGAGACATAAGTCGCAGATTCAAAGCCAGCTCCAAGGCATACCTCTGAGTTTTTGAAGTTACGTGTATTCATTGTTAATTATCGTTCGCTTTAACGGTGAAGGAAACATCGTCAGGAAACCTATATAACTGACCTACCAAACCGCATTAGGCCAGCTTGTTTGAGGAGAGCTGTACCCAGCACTAGGTCGTATATAATACAGGGTAAATATTGTTATATCTACTAGACCACGCGGCACGATACAGACAGCCCTCTACACTCTCGCATGACAATATAATTCTCGGTATGGCCAAGATGTAGAGCAAGCTTTAGACTCCATAGAAAAATCTTGTAATAATAATAATAATACACCCAACAGTCACACACATAGTCCTGACCCCACACTAGGTAAACCTGTGTCGTGGGTATCAAGAACTACGAGGGGCTTGCGGTCCCACAACACCCAGACCCGAGACCAATATTTGTGGTTCACACAAACATTTGTCTCGGTGTGGGAATCGAACCCACGGCCTCTCGCTTCGCAGCCGACTACTCGCCCGCTGCGCCACGGAGCTGTCATGGCTCATTGTAAGCCCATTTGGTACCTGCCGATATTTTTTATCGCAGAGGGTTAAACAAGTAAGTGAGTCACTTAAGTGATCACCACCGCCCATGACTATAATGTTTGGCAAATAGTGGCGTTACTGATCTGTGAATTTAAGAAATGGGAATGACTGTTACTGTTCAAGGCGTGAGTGCGTATGTATGTAAATAAAAAAAAACACAACCTAACTTCAGACCGGCCTGTTATCATTGACAGCATGGCGCAGCGGGCGAGTAGCCGTTTACGAGTATTAAACGAGATGCCAGAGGTTCGATCCCCGCACCGAGACAAACGTTTGTGTTTTTTTATGCTATAGGCCGGCCAACGAGCAAGTGGGTCACCTGATGGTAAGTGATGTCCACCGCCCATGTACGCCCACAATACCATAAGAATCATGGAGGCGTTGTCGACCTTAAAGGGAAGGGATACTTAAGGAATTGGGAAGAGGAGGGGGTTTGGGCCTCCGGATACCTCGCTCATCGTACTAAACGCAGCAGCAAACTGCTACTTTACGCCAGTTTTCTGTGAGACAGTAGTAATGACTTGGACGAGCCGGCCCATACATGCTGTACACAAAAGTGTCTACAGCATGTCTCTACAACTCATTCTCATGTGTGATCCACAGATATTTGTTTCGTGTCTGGGTGTTGTGAGAACCATAGTTTCTCTTTGTTCCTGTTCCCAGGATACAAGACTCTTAGTGAGGGGTCAGGACTATGCGTGATTGTCGGCTGTATCATTTTAGTATATGTTCCCAGTCAGGAATCGAATTCAGTCAATTTAATCGAAGTTTGCTGAAGTCTAATCGTAGGCCCAAAGCCCCTTCTTAGACCTTTAAGTTCGGCAACGCGTCCATGATTCTTCTGATATTATAAATGTTCATTGCGGTGAAGATCACATACCATCAGGTGACCCAGTAGCTAGTTTGCCAGCTATAAAAATATCTAGGCAAAATATACATTCCCTAACTATAATAACAATAATAATAATAATAATAATAATAATAATCGGCGTTTGTCCTGGCATACATAAGTGTGTACGCGAGGATGTTAGGATGCTGTACTGTTTGATTGATTTTAAGTAATAACCTATCTCGTTAAATTCAAAAGCTGTATTTACTTGGCTGTGGCCCGTAAATGCAGTTAAACTAACCAGCGTAAAAGTTGAGAAAACGTACAAAAATTCGTAAATAATAATAATAATTGTTTTATTTTTTTTTAAGTTATTTAATATTTAAAAATGTAAAAAAAACTTTTAAAATAAAGAGTACTGTACATAATAATAATATCTTTATTAAAAACATTTTGGTTACAATTTGTTGAGTCACTGGTTCCCAAACTAGGTCAATACTGTGTTTTGGGATACCAGTTTCTTCCCATTTATAATAATACTTATACATTTATACATAACTAGGTCTGATCTTCGCTTCCATCATGTTTCGAAACAAGTTTTTAACAATAATTGATATCGTCGTAGTAACATAACCGAAGGCTATAATTAAAACGTCAATAAGACAAGGACTAAGATTCAATCTTTCTAATCTAGATTTAGACATAGGTCAGCTGACGCAAGATTGGGGCAAGATGCAAAAAGAATAAGTACTGACGAAAACGTGATTTCTAAAAAATAAATGTCCAGAGGCACGGAACTTGCGAAAAGTTATTCGAGCTGTCGTCGACAACAATTACTATGAGATTTTAGTACAGCGCCTCTATCGTACGTAAAAGAAACTAATTTATTTTTTATTTTTTATTTTATTTTGGACAACAAACAGTCACATACATCATCAAATTAACTCAATTAATATTTACAACTCACAGACTTTGAGTGCCAACACTTAACTAAAACTAATATTACAAACTAATGGATCAGTTTTTAGATAAAGCAGACAATGTACGATAACAAGAGTGTTTACAGGGTGTTATTCCAGTATGTAAAACAACAATTTTCACAATTCACTCAACAAGAATTCTCGTAATTTTCTATTAAATTTTGGTAATGAGTTATATGGAATATAGACCAATGATATTATCTATCGAGCCCTCGATACCTTTACATTACGATTTCGATAGTTTTCCGTGCTAGCCCCTCTGATTTATCTATAAATTTTTTACTAAATCATGTCAATATGTGTCACATAATGTTAAACAATTATATTTTTATTTAAATTGAAATAATACTCGTATATTAATAGTTACTGAGTTTTGGCAATTACAGGTCCTCAACAGGACAGGGGTCCTGAGCCTTAAGGTAAACTCTAGCATAACATAAATAAGCTCACGCCTGTATCACCGAAGAGTTAGGCATAGATGCAACTAGTACTGCTCCCAAGGTTCGCCGAGCTTCTTTCCGTCCCATGATGTGATAGGTCCCCCCTATCACATAGGTATTGGCCTAGATATTGGCCCCAAAACCAATTCTGGTTAACTCAATGTTGATATATGGTTACACCTCTGCCTACCCCTTCGGGGATTACAGTGCTTATATTATGTCATGTACCACGTGCAGGTGAGATTTTCTTTGGGCCTAAGATGTACCAGAGTTAAATCTCAAATTAAACTAAGATTAACACGGTCTTAAGTTGGCGCTTCAGCTATAACTTAAACCACATTATGACATAACATGTTCTACAAAACGACCATAAACTCCGGTATAATGATGACAATGGGTGTTGGACATGTTTATTGCTCTCGAAAATCAACTGCACGGAAAACGTTCCGGTCAACAGTTGCCTCTTGTAGGAAGTTATTAGATTCTTAGGCCGTGGTACCATATTGGACTTAAATGCACCCATAATATATCATATTCATCGAAATAAGATGACAAGAAACGTAACTAAAGCAAAAAAACGACCCCACCAAAACTCTGTGCAAGTGGGCGGGGCTATAAAAGTCTGTGCAGCTAGTTTATTCATCAATTAATAAAAATTTATTCATGATCTCTAGTTGTCAGTTCATACGTGTAATTTTTTGTGTGTGCAGAACGTCGTATCTCAGTCTAGAAATTTAATATTTAGACATTAACTTTTATGAAACAAAGTTGATTTTGAACGTTCATTAATTTTTAAAGGAATCGTGAGGAAACATGGAATTTCCCCAGGAATTTCGAATAAATATGAAGTCTACCAACCCACATTGGGGCAGGATGATGGACTAAAACCTAACCTCTCTCTTAAATAGATTTTTGTAGAGAAGGTCGGAAAACTTTACTGTATTAGGTCCCTTGTATGCTTTGTCTATTTATACCGCCAAGCTGTGTATGTGTATCAGCATTGTTATGTTTTGATTTGAAAGACATTAAAGCCATGAAATTACTGGATATTATGAGACTTAACATGTCTCGGAATGGCAAGCGCAGTCCAGTACCATGCATTGCTTTGTATTTTAAAGTTCTGTGTTGCTCCTGATTATTCGCAGGCGTGGCGCTTACCTTCAGGCGAGCGACTTGCTCATCTCGTCATTTAAGATAGTAAAATAAATAAATGGGGTCGTCTGGTAAGTTATTTCCACCATCCATAATATCAATCTAACTATTATAGATATATTGGCAACCTTAAAATTTTAATTCATCGTCATAATAAACCAGGATTTAGAAAGTAAACAATTAACTTTATAAATCACCGAAAGCTTTGATATACGAATCATTTCGCATAATACAATAATAATGTTACGTTATACTAGGAAATATGATTTTACAAAACCATCTCTGAATATCTGAATAACTTCCGTGTATTATTCAGTACAAGTATAAACCATATATTGTATGACATATCGAAATGTCACTTTGAAAAATAATGTTACCAACTTCTAAATTAAAGTGATGGATCTAGATCAGTGATTATCGTTCAAAAGAATGTAAACATAAATTAAATGAATATTATTTAATAGTTGACTTGAACTTGACTGCCTCGGTGGCGCAGTTGTAATGCATTACGATTGAGACTGACGATGAGGTCTCGGGTTCGATCCCGAGTCCGGTACAAGTGATATTGGGTTTTTATATTACGAAATGCTCAGTATCAGCCCGGAGTCTGGAATTTGTGCCCGGTATGGCTATAGGCTCACCCCCCATCACATCGTGGGACGGAGATACTCTCGGCGAAATGTGGGTGTATTGGTTACACCTCTGCCTACCCCCTTCAGGGATTACAGGCATGAGTGGTTGTGTATGTATGTAATTTAATAAATACTACCAATATTGCAATCTTCTATAGACCACTTATTATACAGTAAAATTAAGTGTTACCCAAGAATTATGACATTTAGTAAAACTTAAAGATATTAACTAAAGAAATGGTTTACTGAACTATATAAATGAGTATTTTTCTTTCGTTCCATCTGGCGTTATCATGGCTTAATGTCAGAGTCTGCCTTCTCGTACCATAAATTTGCCAGTATTAGGAATAATATAAGACGACCCGCCGTCTGACCCCCAAAACGGGGCCCCCACAACTCCCAACGGGAACCAAGTTTTGCCATTGCCTCTTCCGTTTATAAGCAGAGTATACCATGCGCAGGTAACGTTGACTTTGGGCCTAAGATGTTCGTAGCTCACTTACACTCTAATTAACTACAATGAGTGAATGAACTACATCTTTTGTTATAAAATATTGATATCATAGAACTAGTCCAATATTGATTATTTTGGGCGCAATCTTTCGCCACCTGTATTTACTTCCCATGATTTAATTAGCACAATTGAGGAAGTGGTCCACATATTTATTTATTTATTTTATTTTATTAACTCTTTATTGTACACCATTTGCACGGATATATACAAAGGAAAGTAATATAAAAAGTATAGTGGTTGAACACCTGCAATCTAATAAATATAATTAATGTATTTATATAAAACTTGGTTATACTGATTTTATCGCAGTTTAATTTTATTTTAGTCCCGACGTTTCTAAAGCTTGAACCTTCTTTGAACCTTCGTGGTCACGGGAGAGACTAAAGTAAAACTAAACCGCGATAAAAACCGTATAAACTAGTTTTATTTCAATGTGTAATATTCGCGTAAATATAAGAAATCAATAATGAATGCGTTACCGACCATAAGATTTTTTTTGATTTTGATTTAGATGGGGGGGGATGGATTTGGATCCACAAAAATCTCACTCACCATACGAAATGCAACAGCAAGCTGCCACTGTCAGTTTTCTGTGAGATAGTGGTACCACCATGATACTGGTAGAGTCGGCAATTTCATCTAGAAGAAAAAACCGGGTACAGTGTGGGTCTACTTATAAAAATAATGTAATAGAGACTAACCTAACGTTGTATCAGGTATAAATTGAATTCCGGGTACTTAAATGATATAAAAAAATACGCATTCTAGTGTTGTGCATACGTCAATGATCTTGACAATTTGAAGCTACGCGCTCATACAAAAGATTTCAACGACGACAAAGCGCCACAAATCGTGCGTGACGATAGACCTTTTTTTTATTATTATGTTTCAATTATAAACGTTGAAAGTGTAATGGAGTGTAAGAGGGCCAACATCATAGGCCCAAAGCTAACCTTACCTACACGTGGTACACTCTGTTGATTAACGGACGAGGCAATGGCGAAACTTAGTTCCCGTTGAGGGTTATGGGGGGTCAGACGGCCGTTCGTCCCATATAATACCAAATCCAACGTCAAATCAGGATGAAAAGGCAGATCCTGGCATTTAAGCCGGCATAATGCCAGGCAGAACGAAAGCCTATGTTATGACAGCCTCCGTGACGCAGTAGGCGAGTAGCCAGCCAGCTGAGAGGCTGCGGATTAGATTCCCGCACCGAGACAAATGTTTGTGTGATCCACAAATATTTGTTTCAAGTCTGGGTGTTGTGGTTTCTGTAGTTGGTTGGTGTATTATAGTTATAAGTTTTTTTTTATTTATTGAATAGCAAACAGTTACATTATAAATTATAGTACAAACAGTGAGTCCCTGTTTGTACTATTCACTTCCTTAACTAACAAACAGGGATGGACCATATGTATACTAGTTTATTGAGGTGAGGTTTTGGTGTATAAATGGGCCTATGGCAGAGGTTCCTAAACTTTTTTTTTCATATACCAGTTTCAAAATTTTTCTGGTTCCGGTGGACTACATTGCAGCTACATTTCTACCATATTCTCAAAACTCGACAAAAAATGAGAAAATTACATCTAACTATGGACCCCCGTCGAGTCTCACGTAGACACCTGGACCACTTTGGGAACTAATGGTCTATGGGAAGAAGATAAAAAGAAGAATAAATAAAATAGGCAGGTGGTGATGCATCTTTCTTGACACTAAGCCTAGATCAGATGTAAAAAAAAACACGTTCTGGAGGCCAATTCTCGTATTTAACTCACACTGTGAATTAATTTTAACCAAACTGACGATAGATTTTAATTTGACTAAAAAATTGCATTCTGCTCCTCTTTAACTTCAGTCGGTTGTCAATATTATCTCATCTCGATGTCATTGTAATCTCAAATCAGTCACAATTTTGACGTTTATATACGTGTCATTTAAAAATGTTAGCAGAATGCCGTTTTGGCTTCAGCCAACTTTTATTCTATTTTTGATCTCATTACGATCTATGTTCACATTTGACATCAATTATTGGTTTAAGAGAATACCATTCGCAGCTTTATTGACACTAAGACTAGATCGGAATAATATTTTAAATTACGAGAATTGACCTCCTGGAATTCGAATAATAAAATAAATCATTCACTGCCACTTACATCGCTGCAAATATACTAAACATACCAATTAATATAGCCCATAGCTTCCTCACAATATGGTTTGAAATCGAGCGATAAATAAAAAGGTCGCGAGGTAAAGTGCGGTCTAAGTAAATGTTTACAAAACAAACATCTCATGCAGTATCGATCGTGTGCAATATTTATTTATTTTCGAATTGCACCATATACTCTGCTAATTAGAGTTTGCTTCATGGCCGTGATGTATTTATTTATAAACTCTTTATTGCACATCTTGAAAAAAAGAAAATTCAAAACAAAGTAACCTAAAAAATTATAGCAAAGTACAAATGGCGATCTTACCGCTAACTTTACACCTTTATGTGATGTAGTGACTGACTTGGACAAAAAGCATGGGTTTTTTTTATTAGCTTAAATGACGTGCCGAGCAGGTCGCTCGCCTCTTGTAAACGCCACGCCTTCTCATAAACAGAAGCAACGCCTCACAGAACTTTAAATAACAAAGCACTGCATGACACTGGACTACGCTCGTCACCCCGAGACATAAGGTGTTAAGTCTCATAATGCCCAGTAATTTCATTGGCTTCAAAGTCCTTCAAACCGGAACACAACAGTGCTTACACACTGTTGCTTGGCGATAGAAATAGACAAAGCGGTGGTACCAACCCAGCCGGCCTCTCGCATACGAGGGTCCAACCACCTTGTGATGTGATGATCATCACGACCAGTTCCACTACGGGGTGAAAAGAACCTGTGCATATTGCAATGAACAGTTTACATAAGTACATACGCACTCACGCCTGAAATCCTCGAAGGGGTAGGCAGATATGTAACCAGCACACCCATATTTCATCGAGCTTATTTCCGTCCCATAATCTGGTTAAAGAACTTTATTTCTCATAAGAATTTACATTTACTTACATCAGATACTACTACGTTAACATTTTATCTTAATTATTGTGGGCAATTCGTACAAAACAAGTTAGGTAGTAACCTGCAGCGTGTACACCCATTTTGATATATGTAATTTATTATCATCAGTACTTACCAGACTATGTGTTAATAAACATTATATACTTACCTATATGCTCACGCCTTTATCCCCGAAGGGGTAGGAAGATGTGGAACCATTCATTGGACATAATCTCCAAAAGTCTGATTTTAGTTGACAACGCACAACCGTGCCGTTTGAATTAATTATGTGTATTGGTTATAATAATTAATTAAATAATGTAGTAACATAAGGTCTGTTCAAAATACACTACCAATCAATAAAAAATGAATGTGGGTAGGTAATTCGTTCGCCTAACCATTATGCTAAAAAACAGCGATATAAGCGTTTCTATCGTCATACGGGGTACAATTCCCGACTCCAAGCTTATACTGAGGATTAGATGATAGAAAAACCCACTACCACTTTAACCCGACCCGGGGATTGAACTCGAGACCTCAGCAGAGCACCGCGTTCGCATTACAACTAAGCCACCAAGGCAATCATGCGGCCAAATACATAACCTACCACTTTGTTATAGGTCCCTCTTTTACCCTACCATCCTTTCTCAACATACCTTCTCAGGAGCACAATTCACTGTCCTGGGCCGGTACCGTCTAATTCGCCGAACTTCATCAACTCTACCGGCGTTCAAGCCCATTTAGATTAATCGTCCGCGGGTGGCATTAATTAATTCAAATAAATCGGTTTTAATGAAGTTTATGTGACACCATAAATCGATGTTCATCGTTTTGGTCATTAGACGGTCGTTAGGCGGTACGACAGAATCGCTCTCTATTCGAACATCGATTTGCATAAATCCGTTCGGCGAATTAGCCTGTACCGCCCCTGAAATCGGTTTAGTTTCATCTAATTATCAATTGCATTTCCTGTATCAATTTCGGGCAAAGGAGAGGTAATCAACGTGCTAATGGACAAAAGTTAATTTATTCATGGGATAATGAGTTAAAATGCTGTTATGTCATACAATAAAAATATCGATTAGAATTATAATTTAGCATCGGCCATTAATAGGGTTGCCGCGTTGGTAGGTTTTGGTAATTTTTTTACAGTGACAGATTGAATATCCTACAAAATATATTGTATAGTTTATTACATAATCTGTTATAAGAACGACAATTATTAATAACCATGCTTTCTCTGTCTTCCAACATGGACATATTAAAAATAAACTAAACTAAATAAATAAATACACCCAACAGCCACACACATAGTCCTGACCCCACACTAGGTTAACCTATATCGTAGGTATTAGGAACTGCGAGGGGCTTGCGGTCCCACAACACCCAGACCCTAAACAAATATTTGTGGATCACACAAACATTCGTCTTGTGTAGGAATCGAACCCACGGCCTCTCGCTTCGCAGCTACACTCCCACTGCACCACGGAGCTATCAGTCTAAATTGTGACAACCCTACATTAACATAACAAAATGGCTTTAAAATAATATCTTTAAATCTAAAAACTACACAAAATATTATTCAAAAGAACAATTACTTACGCATTATGTAAAAAAAACGTAGCGTCGCGTCGTCTGTATGCATTGTACCGAAATGCTGGAATTACTAAAATTTACATCATGACCTAGTTAACTCTGAAGTTGTCATAAGCAGCGCTTCTAAAACATTTGGGCTGAAAAAATTGTCTATAAAACATATTGTGGATAACTCAACGTGACGAGACGAGTAGCTCGCTCGCCACGCCCGCCTATAAACAATAGCAACACCACCCAGAACTTTGAATTACAAAACTGACTAAAAAAATCTGCTTGGTACTACTACACTGCCATCATCATTTCGAAACATAATATGTTAAGTCTCATAATACGCAGTATTTGCACTGGCTGCTGCTTTGCGGTAGCAATAGACACAGTAGTGGTACTGCCTAGACGGCGTTTTGCATACGAAAAACCTACCACCTAACCTAACCTCATTTGGTGGACCCATCGATTAACACAAAAAAAAAATAGTGTGGTAGAGCCATGCTGTAGACAGTTTTGTCTACAGCATGAATGGGCCGTCTCAACCGGTTCTATACCACTGTCTTAAAGAAATCCGACGTAAAGTAGCGGCTCGCTGATGCATTTTATACGGTAAGTGAGATATCCGGAGGCACAAATCCCTCTCACCTTTCCAATCCCTTAATTATCCTTTTCCTTTAAAATCTGCGACGCATCCATGATTATTCTGATATTATGGGCGATCATGGGCGGTGGAGATCACTTACCATCAAGTGCCCCACTTGCTCGTTGGCCGGCCTATGCTATAAAAAAAATACAAATGAATTTACAATTTATTTTGAAGTCCGTTTAAAATTGAGAAACCAATAACAAAAATGGAGTGTTGACGTTAGGAGAATAAATATGGGGAAATGATTGCCATATAAAACAAATAGATAATTTAAAAGGAAAGTGTAGAGCTCGTGTATATGCTAAATATAATAATTTAATTACTGCATTAGCATATGTAGCAACAAGACGTTGTGTAACTATCCTATGTTATCGCATCGGTAATGTAAACGGAAGTCGCTGTTGTTATAGAGATTGCTGTGGAAGAGGTCAGGAATAAAAAAATATAAGAAAGAAAGACAATTTATTAGTCACAGACATCGAAATAAGATAATAAGATAGCATATACATACGCACTCACGCCTGTAATCCCCGAAGGGAGAGGTGTAACCAGTACACCCACATTTCGCCCAGCGTATCTCCGTCCCATAATGGGCGAGCCTATCGCCATACCGGGCACAAATTCCAGACTCCGGGCAGATATTGAGCATTTCGTAATAGACCCAATACCACTTTACCCCACCCGGGGATCGAACCCGAGACCTCAGCGTTAGCTTAATCTTAACGCGTACGCATTGCAACTGCGCCACCGAGGCAGTCTATAATCTATGGCATTATATATCTATCTATAATAAGATCTATAATAAGATAGATAATGCCAATTTGTAGTTGTAATTCAGAGTTCTGTCTGACGTTGCTTCTGTTAATGAGCAGGCGTGACGCTTAACATCAGGCGAGCGACCTTCTCGTCTCGTCATTCAAGCAATAAAAGAACAAAAACTAGAACGATAACTCACATATGAATCTGCCTAAAAATACGGCTCCACATACACATGCAAAGGTAAAATCACACGTAACACTCATACGCAACAAAAATTAAGAACGTTCAAATTCAACTTTATATCATAAAAGTTGGGATGTTAATTCAAATCGGTCAACAATTGACCGATTTTGTTGAAGATATCTCTGTACATACATAAAAAAAAAATAAGAAAAAACGCGCAGAATTCAAAATTCAGCCTCCCCCTTTTTTGAAGTCGATTAATAACCATACATTTTTTATGTGTTTTTTATGGATTCAAGTCAGTTGATCGACAAAAATTGAAACGTGTGAACTCGCTACAATAATACGTTATTGACCCTACGATAGTTCTCATTAAAAATAACATCGCAGCACAAAAAATCTTATCCAGTAAATTGCTTAATTTATACACGGAAATAAAACTACTATTAACAGTTTATGGTTGCCTGGTATAATTACAGACAAAATCTGTTATTTTGACAGCCTCCGTGGTGAAGCGGGCGGCTCGCTGTGAACTGAGAGGCCGTGGGTCCGATCCCCGCAACAAGACAAATGTTTGTGGAAAACATATGTTTCGGATACTTGATGGTGTACCGAAAGTCTCTCGTAGTTCCTGATACCCACGATATAAGACGTATCGTACTGTGGGGTCAGTTTTTTTTATCTCCACCCCCCATGTACGCAACACCAGAAGAATCATGGACGCGTTGCCGACCTTAAAGGAATTAAGAGAAAGGAGCGGGGTTGTAGGACTCCAGATTCCTCAGCACAAAATGAAACATGCTACTTTACGTTGGTTTTCTGTGAGACACTGGCAACGACCCGGTCGGAAAGTTTTCAGGCTTTAGGCACTCTCTATGGATATACAGATATGAGCTTATAAAAATAAAAATGGACTTTATATGCTGTCTTGAATGAGTACAAACTATAAGTTCATTTTACTTTAGAACAGTCTAAAAATAATGCTGGTGGGTGTGTTTTATCCTAATTATTATTATAAATGCGAAAGTCAGATTGTTTGTTACGCTGAACCTATTTTGATTTTGGTACAGAGATAAACTGGACCCTGGGACGGTTATAGGCTACTTTTTATCCCGAAAAGTTTATAATTTATAGTCTATAATTCTGGTATTGTGTCCATGGGCAGTGGCCGTACCATTGGATGACCCAATAACTCGTTTGGCGGCCTCTGTAATATAAAAAAAACATTAAGGACATTAAAGCAAAGGAAACTATTGGTTTCATTCAGCCGGTCATAGACATAAATTCCGTGGCGTCCTATAATGTCAAATTCAAACTTAGAACAATGAACAAAACATTAACGGAAATTATGATTTCGACAAACGATTATTATAAGGAAGTTAATTAATCATTTATTTTTTGTGGGAACATAACAAAATGGACGGATGCCTTTTGTAAGCGATTATAATTGGTAATTAATTATAGAAACACTTAATATACATGTATCATGATACTTTATCAGTGTAATAAACATTAATGTGATTAATTATGGAATTAGTAGATTAGCAAACAGAGGCGCTTGAAGTAAATTTATAATTGTATAAATATTTTGCGTCGTAAAATGCGTTTTATTATGGGACGTAACTCATGCAGATTATGCTGCAATAATTATAAATTAAAAGTTAAAAATTTAATTTAAATTGGCGGTATTGATGCCCGGTACGGCAATAGTAAGAAAGAAAGAAAACCAATTTATTTGTCACAGACACGACATACTTTCAATACAATAGGCTCGCCCCTTATGACATTTTTATTTTTATTATAGCATAGGCTGGCAAACAAGTAAGTGGGTCACCTGATGGTAAATTATCTCTACCGCCCATGTACGTCTATAATACCAGTAGAATAATAGACGCGTTGCCGACCTTAAAAGAAAGGGATGGTATTTGGGCCTCCGGATATTTCACTCACGATACTAAACGCAGCAGTAAACTACTATTTTACATCATTTTTCTGTGAGACGGTAGTAACGACCCGGTGAAGGCGGCCCATTCGTGCTCTAGACAAAACTGTCTACAGCTTGGCTCTACGAATCAAAAATATATATCAATATGATCTTATAGCACGAATAAATATATTTTTCTGGGATACAAATATACCGTTCCATAAAAAAAGGTTCATACAACGTAGAACCCTACTCTCTTAAAATGTAAATTTAGATAAATCCAACATTACAATATTACCCGAACTATCTTCTGACAAATTTTCATGATCCTAGCTTTAGTAGTTTTTGAGATATTGTGATTTATCATTGACTGATATTTCGATTTTATATAATAGGTCTTACCTATGAAATGGCCGTTCTGAACGAAAGTCTTGAGTGGTAGAGCCACCCTGTAGACACTTTTTTCTAGGCCCAAATCCCCATCCCCTTTCTAATACCTTAATTATCCCTTTCCTTTAAGGTCTGCAACGCGCCCATAGTTATTTTGGTATTGTGGGCTTACGTGGACGATGGAGATCACTTACATCACGTGACCCACTTGCTCCTTTGTGACCTATGATATAAAATTAAAAAAATAAGTTAAAGTATTTTGGTTTCCATCTTTTTCTGTTAATATTCCCTGCGAATCTTGCACGACAATGCACGACCCCATATTGCACAACAGATAATTTCCAAGCTACTAGAGCTGGCTTTAGATGCTCTTCATCATCCACTGTACTCACCAGACCTTGAGCCTACAGACCTCTACTTTTTTCCAGAATATGGACAACATTTTGGCGGGAATAAAATCAATACCCCTAGAGGCAGTAGATACAAAATGCCTTGGAAAACTTTGTTGCCTCTTCCAGCCGATTTCTTCCAGAAAGGCATCAATAAATTGCCACTGCGCTGGCAAAGATGCGTCGATAGCATGGGTGGTTACTTCGATTAATAGAAATAAAAATATATACAAGCCCACTGAGTTTGATTGGCTGGATCGTATCAGGATTGGGTCGCGCAACGTAAAATCCAGTGGTAAAGTAAGCCCACTGACTTTGTTTCGCTGGGTCTTCTCAGGTTGGGTCGTTTTGCATCCGGTGGTAGTTTTAAAACACGTGCCGTTTCGGTAATGCCTAAGGTCCATATCGATCCATAAAAATAAAATAAAAATACTTAACAATTCTGGACTATTCCTTAATAAAAATATTGTAAAATTTATAGATGCCCAGTGTATTTTGATGATGCTATGTATGTTATGTATACATTAGTTGATATGATTTCTATACATAAATTTCTTTATTTTGTACTGACTTGTTATAAGCATTGTTTTAATTGCCTACATGATTAATAAAACTATTTCATTTCATAGGAAATAATACTTTAACTATTTTTGTTCATAGGTAAATAACTATTATATAAATTCCGGATCCAGCATTATACCTTATAATAACTAAAACATTATATTAATAAATACTAGAGAGATTATATCACATACAAGCGTTTAATTTGAATACAAAGCATTGTAAGGTCGCCTGAACCATGTTCGACCATCATCAGTAGAAAGTAAAAGTTGATTCGTTTATCTCTATCAAATTCTTGTTTACTTGGCATTGGATTTGTAAATATACAAATATATAGACAAATAATACCTGCCTCGGTGGTGCAGTTGTAAAACGTACGCGTTACGATTGAGGTCAACGCTGAGATCTCGGGTTCGATCCCCGGGTCGGGTAAAGTGGAGCCTATCGCCATACCGGACATAAATTCCAGACTCCGGGCTGATACTGAGCATTTCGTAATAGAAAAACCTAATACCACTTTACCCGACCCGGGGATCGAACCCGAGACCTCAGCAGTGGCCTCAATTGTAAAACGTACGCATTACAACTGCGCCATCGAGGCAGTCACAACACACAATAACTTCAGTCCGACATTATTCTGGAGAAAATCGAGATTTTTTTTATCTCGAGGCGCTCAGAGCCAGTTGTACTCACTAATGTACTCGTATAATCGATAAGCGAGTTCAACCCTTGGCGACGTCAGTTTTGTTTCGGTTTGAAGGGCATTGAAGCCAGTGAAATTACTGAGCATTATGAGACTTAACATCTTACATCTCTGGGTGACGAGCGTTCTATGTGCTTCTTTTTATAGGCAGGTCTAGAACTTAAAATCAGGCGTGCGACCTGCTCGTTATTTAAGCTAATAAATAAAACCGCCACTTTCAAGGTGATCATCATCAAACATACATATGTAACAATAAATGTATAAAATCATAAACTGTAATTGCTAAACTCATTAACTAGATGCACACAATCTGAATAAAGGCAGTTTAATGAGTTTTTTTGCGAATCTTCACAGTTCGCACATTAGGTAACATCGTGTACAAAAGTTACAAGAAAATTGCAAATTACAAACTTATTAATTGAGGGCAGATTACTCAATCTTCAAGTATCTAAACGATATATATTACCTAATATAATAGGACAAAATACGAAAGTAACATGCATTATATAGGGTCCTATGTATATGGGTTCACAAGGTGGTAGGTCCCTCGTATGCGAGAGGCCGGCTGGGTTGGTACCACCGCTTTGTCTATTTCCGCCAAGCAACAGTGTATAAGCACTGTTTTGTTCCGGTTTGAAGGACATTGAAGCCAGTGAAATTACTGGGCATTATGAGACTTAACACCTTATGTCTCGGGGTAACGAGCGCAGTCCAGTGTCATGCAGTGCTTTGTTAATTAAAGTTCTGTGTGGTTTTGTTTCTGTTTATAAGCAGGCGTGGCGCTTACCATCAGGCGAACGACCAGCTGGTCTCGTCATTCAAGCTAATAAAAAAAAAAAAAACTGGAGGTCTAAATCTCTCACCTTCCCAATTGGTCGGCAACGCGTCTACCAAACTTCTTGTATTACGGGCGACGCAAATCACTCACTATTAGTTGACCCTCTTACTCTGTTTGCCGACCTAGACTAAAAAATATATAAAATAATTCTAATAATATGAAATCTTACACTCACCTATGGACTAAAGCCAACGCTAAAAGCTCAATTTCCAAAAGGATCCTCAGACGTTTTACATAATAACAATAACTTACCTTAAACGGAAAGACTAAATAATATGATATTTAAACAGCTTCCTATCACATTTAGACTGTTAAGTAATTTCTAGTAATTTCTTAATATTATTAGTTACTAGCATTTGCTCGCGGCTCCGCCCGCGTGAATGTCATTTTCCGGGATACAAAAGTACCTAAGCAGCCTAAGTTACTCCTTATTACATAAGCTATCTGGCAATGAAAGTCCGTCAAAATTGGTCCAGCCAGTCCAGAGATTAGCTGGAACAAACAGACAGACATATGCATGTAGTAAAAAGCGGTTATTTTAATATTACAAACAGACACTGCAATTTTATTTATTTGTATAGATGGCTTTAAACGACGCGGATTCTATTTAAAATATTTAGTATTTTTGTCTCTCGATAGTAATAATGACCTTTTTTGTAAAATCTCATCCTTACCTTTACGACTTGATTAACAATTTCAGTATACGTGTAGGTGACTTCATCAATTGCGCCAATAATAAAGGTTATTCATTAGTTGTACTAAATAAAATTGCATAAATACAATGTATAATAATTACTAGAAACTAATAACGCGACTAAATCTCTCTATTCTAAAAAAAGTAACTGGCGCCGCCGCCGCTGCCGCCGCTGCCAAAAGCTTGTCACGCTATCTCCTCCGAAACCGCTGGGGGTATGAGGTCGAGACCGATACCAATCGATGCAGAATAATGTGGGGAAGATAGTAAGATATGTCTTATATTCGTCGGACTTTAAGTTTAGTATTGAAAAATATATTTATTATTAAAATTTCTACATTCATTAGTAAATTACATATTTACATTTATATATATATATATACATATGCACTCACGTCTGTACTCCCCGAAGGGGTAGGCAGAGGAGTAACCAGTACACCCGCCGCCGAACGTATCTCCGTCCCATAATGTGATAGGGGGCAAGCCTATCGCCATACCAGGCACATTTTCAGACTCCTGGTTATTACTAAACATTTCGTGTTAGAAAAACCCAATATCACTTTACCTCACCTGAGAATCGAACCCGAGACCTAATCACACCAGACTTATGCGCATTACAACTGCAACACCGAGGCAGTCAATCATTAGTAAATTACTTTTTAATTTATGCAGTTTACGCAATGAAGTACCTCTATCAAACCTCTCTTTTTATAAATGACCATAGGCAGAGGTCGAAAAGGTGACACGATTAATGTAAAGTTCTAATCAAAAAATTGAAAAGAATGTATCAATAATATTGGATAACACAAAATTATGATAATTTATTCTTAATATATGTATATGGTGTTATCGTTTGGCCTCATCAATCATGAATGGGTCAACTATCACAACATAAGTCGATTCATTGACTATACAACATCTTAACTGAATAGGGTAGTTTCCTATATTTAATTTTATACATTATTTTTTAAGCAACAGAAAATGACACGCAAAAGAAACCCTTTTATTAAAACACAATATAAATTGGTTCAGAAATGTGCCCGCAGTTATGACTTTAAATGTTGGTATGAAGAAAAGTGGGTGCGTAGTGGGGATATCTCACTATCTCGCTTGCACGCATGCACTATAATGAACATTTTACACAGTGACGTCAATGGTTGCATCGTCTGTCATTTGACAATTACCCCTTCCACAGGATTTGAATGGCTTCTAACTTATTTATTTTTGGTCCGATTTATAAAATTCATTCTGCAATATATTTTGAGTAAAGTAACTTATTGATTTAAATAATAAAAAAAAACTTGTCAACTACCCTATTCCATAGTAATACATAATATTTTGTCTGTGTCTATTACCCTTACCCTGAAATAATATCCTAACCGCCCAATGTCAAAATTCAAGATGTCCGACAAACTGATCATACAACATCTCCAACAGTGTCATTGCAAACTTCGTTGTTGGCGGAATCATCATCGCTCTGATGGAAGCCAAATTTTATTTTAAAGAAGAAGAAGAAGACTATACAACATAAATATTATGATTAATACATACATTACATACATACGCACTCACGCCTGTAATTCCCGAAGGGAGGCAGAGGTGTACCCAGTACACCCACTTTACGCCGAGTGTATCTCCGTTCCTTGATGTGATAAGGGCGAGCCTATCGCCATACCGGACACAAATTCTAGACTCCGGGCTGATACTGAGCATTTCGTAATAGAAAAACCCAATATACTTTTACCCGACCAGACATTACAACTGCGCCGCCGAGGCATTATGATACTTAAAAAAAATACATTTTGCAGTTAGTAAGAGTATACCTAGTGTGTTTGGATCTCAGATTACTTAATTTGTTTTCTTCATACATCCTCTTGAATATTTAAATTGTAGTTTATTATGATTTAATGTGTAAATAAACTCACATTGGCACTTTAATTCATTGATTTAATGGACATTGA
This sequence comes from Mimas tiliae, assembly GCA_905332985.1. Lineage (NCBI taxonomy): Eukaryota > Metazoa > Arthropoda > Insecta > Lepidoptera > Sphingidae > Mimas > Mimas tiliae. Next base: position 1,905,048 of record HG995261.1, read on the forward strand.
TTTGAATATATTAATAGACATTGATTGATTTACATAATTATTGATTTATTTAGACAGAGGACCAAGCGGCGCGCCGGATGGTAAGCCATAGGTAAGGTCACCGCCGTTCCTGCTTCTTCACTTCACCCGATCGTGAACATCCTCCATAATAAGTCTCTTGACTGTCATATTTCTCTCTAATACATCAAGCTAGCGCTTTTTGGGTCGTCCACGGGATTGTAGCTGTGGTACGATCTAATTCAGGCCTCTACGACCGACGTACTCTTGCGGTTTTTTTTTATAGAATAGGCTGGCAAACGAGCAAGTGGGTCACCTGATGGTAAGTAATCTCCACCGCCCATGTACGCCCACAATACGAAAAGAGTCATGGGTGCGTCGCCGACCTTAAAGGAAAGGGATAATTAAGGAATTGGGAAGGAGGGGTTTGGGCCTCCGGATATCTCACTCACCGTACGAAACGCAGTTGCAAGCTGGTACTTTACGCCGGTTTTCTGTGAGACAGTGGTAATGACCCGGACGAGCCGGCCCATACATGCTGTAGACAAAAGTGTCTACAGCGTGGCTCTACCACTCATTTTCCCAAAACATGACCAAACCACCTCAAGCGACATTCCTAAAGTTTATCTGCCACGTCGCGGACACCAAGGCTGCTGTGGATGTACTCGTCACGTATATGATTCAGTCGTGTAACGTTGCACGTCCATCGCAGCATCTTTATTTCCGCAACGTAGACCTCCCTAACATGTTGGACCCTTTTTTTATTTCCCTAGATAGACAGACCAGCGGGCGGGCCGCTTGATGGTAAGTGGTTAACGCCGCCCATGGATCTCAGCAATGCCAGAGCACAGCCAGGCCGCTGCCTACCCTCGAAGGAAGACTCTTTTTAAGCCTCTTGTTGGACCTACAAGTTGGTACGTCCCTCGTATGCGAGAGGCCGTCTGGGTTGGTACCATCTTTTTGTCTATTTATGCCACGAGACATGTGAAATTACTGGGCATTATGAGATTTAACATCTTATGTATCGAGGTGATGAGCGCAGTCTTAAGCCATGCAGTGCTTTGTAATTCAAAGTTCTGTGTGGTGTTGCTTCTGTTTATGGGTAGGGGTGACGCTTACCATCAGACGAGCGAACTGCTCGTTACATCACTCAGGCTAACAAAAAAAATATGACTCTTAAATGCAGGCCATGTTTTACACCCGTACACTCGTTAAGTTTTATAATAAACTTAATAATTTCACTCAGTTCAAAGTTCAATCCCCTATATTATTTTTAACATTAGATCATCAATATTGTACATCGGAAGTCTGATGTGAATATTAAATAATACTTTAAATGTAAAAACAGAATTACATAAAAGCCATATATTAATAAATTATATTTTCAACCATTGACCTGTTCATAAATCCTTTTTTCTGTTATAAACTAGACAAAACAATATTCTCAGATCTGGGTGGTGTTACTTCTGTTTATGGGCAGACTTTTTCCTCTGTCGACGTTGCACACATGTTTGGGCAGATCCCAACGACTCCGTCACAGTCGCTATCGAAGCAGCACTTTCCTTGCCCAATCCGAATCGCAATAATAATACCGACCCCGACATAGGACACGCCTGCGAGTCCGAAGAGCTCCCACAACTGGTCCTTGGCACAATGATGTGCGGAGACGGCCCTGAACTATACTCCCCAGCGATTGTTCAAGCTGAAGTCTGAGCCTTCTAAAAGGCGCCTCTGTCCTTAATTGCTACTAAATACACTATACATATTTCTGGCTAGATCGCCATAAGCGTCAGATGAAGCTTCAGTGTCAGGTGAAGCTGTAAAAGCAATATAGGTTAACAGCACAAATACATACGAAACTTACAATCCGAGGATCGACCCGTGCCTCGTCATTCAATTGTAATAGTATAAAAATATATATCATATGCTCTTCTAAAGATCTTTTCATCACCTTAAATAAATAAATTGTGATTTCTTATGTTTACGCGAATATTACACATTGAAATAAAACTAATTTTACTTTTAATTTAATTTTCATTATCTTTTCGAGACGACCTCAGTCTCTCCCGTGACCACGAAGGCTGGAAAGCTTTCGAAACGTCGGGACTCAAATAAAATGTATCCGCGATAAAATCCGTATAGGTAAATTAGTTTTATGTATTTCTATAAATAAATTATTTTTTGCCTTGCCGACTGCCTCGGTGGCGCAGTTGTAATGCGTACGCGTTACGACTGAGGCTAACGCTGAGGTCTCGGGTTCGATCCCCCGGGCGGGTAAAGTGATATTGGGTTTTTCTATTACGAAAAGCTGAGTATCAGCACGGAGTCTGGAATTTGTGCCCGGTATGGCGATAGGCTCGCCCCCTATCACATAAGGGACGGAGATACGCTCGGCGAAATGTGGGTGTACTGGTTACACCTCTGCCTACCCCTTCGGAGATCACAGGCGTAAGTGCGTACGTATTTATTATTTCTATAAAGAAATTGTTTCAAATTACGTTCTCGTCTGTACTACACATTACAGCAAAAGCAGATTCAGATTGTATGACATTGACCCACTCGTGATCACGCTATTTCCAAACACTGTAGTGACATTTACGCCCTTTGATTCACTAAAATTTATAATTATCGTTGTGAAAAATCTATTGAGGAAATTTCTATACATACTGCTTGATGAAAGACATGATGAGTCACAGAAAAACAAGCAGCCGCCAAGCACCAAAGTAAACACTGTTGTGCTGTGGTTTGATATTGAAGCCAGTGAAATTATTTGGCATTATAAGACTCAACACCCTATGCCTCAAGATGACGAACGCAGTTCAGTGCCACGCAGTGCTTCATAATTCGAAGATCTGATTGGTGTTGCTTCTGTTGGGGCAGATTGTATGGACAGGCTTGACGTGGCTTACCATCAGGCAAGCGTCTTGTCGTCTAATTTAAAAAAACGGAAATCGTCGCAAGTTGCATTTCGTATTCTATATTATATTAATCTCAGTTGAACTACCACTCAGCAGTCACCCATCCATAAACTGACCGCGCCAAGGGTTACTTAACTCGCTAATCGTTGTCCGATCAGTGAGCGCAACTGGCTTTGTGCGCCTCAGTGTGGTCAGTAATATTTCTAGACGCTAGGACATAATACGGCAGTCGATTATCGGAACATATTTTCAAAATTAAATTGGTACATTGGTACATATCTTGGCCACCTTTTATGAAGAAGGGGGCAATCGAGCAGGAAGTTCACCTGATGGTAAGTAATCACCGCCGAATGGACTCCTGTCACCTACAACAAGACTTCACAAGGTGGTAGGGATCGAGGAAACGAGGGATCGTTTGCGAGAGGCCGGCTGGGTTGGTGCCACCGCTTTGTCTATTTCTGCCGCCAAGCAACAGTGTGTAAGCACTGTTGTGTTCCGGTTTGAAGGACATTGCAGCCAGTGTAATTACTGGGCATTATGAGGCTTAACACCTTATGTCTCGGGATGACGAGCGCAGTCCAGTGTCATGCAGTGCTTTTGTTATTTAAAGTTCTGTGTGGCGTTGCTTCTGTTTATGAGTAGGCGTGGCGCTTATCATCAGACGAGCGACCTGCTCGTTTCGTCATTAGCTAATAAACAAAAACAACACCAGACAAATGGTCGGTGCGTTTCCGGTCGTCGAGAAACTAATAGTTATTTTCTTGAAGCTCCCTAAGTCGTATCAGTCAGAAAATACCGTAAGTGAAAGCTGATTCAACAAAAATGATGCACATGACATAATATATCAATAAAGATATGATTATATATTAAAAATAACAGCGTATTTTGACAAATGTAACATTATGTCGCATAATGCATTCGCGCCAAAAACTTTGCGCTATTTTCAGCAATGACGTCACGTCTTCAGAATTTATGCTTCTGAAACAAGCAAGGAAGATTAAGGGCCGTGACACACGGTCTGACTGCCGCGCCACCATTTTGAAGTCTTCGAAACAGCCAATTACTATTTAAATAAAAGAATGTGGCAACACCGTCTCTGACCCTTTCAAATGGTCGCAACAGATGAAACGCCGGCAATTATATTGAGAGATTACGCTGGTCATATGATGACGTGCAGGCGAGTTAGCACTGTGCTACGCAGATTTTTTAATTTGTTACAAATATGTATTATCTTTTTTATAGCGTAGGCCGGCAAACGAGCAAGTGAGTCACCTGGTGAAAAGTGATCTCCACCGCCCATTAACGCCCACAATACCAGAAGAATTATGTACGCGTTACCGATCTTAAATGACAGGGATAATTAAAGAATTGTTAAATATTGTCTACCTAGGTGGCATTTGTAATGCGTACGCGTTATGACTAAGGCTGACGCTGAGGTCTCAGCTTCGATCCCCGGGTCGGGTAAAGTGATATTGGGTTTTTCTATTATGAAATGCTCTGCTCAGTATCAGCCCGGAGTCTGGAATTTGTGCCCGGTATGGCGATAGGCTCGCCCCCTATCACATCGTGGGACGGAGATAAGCTCCCCGTTAGGGATTACAGGTGTGAGTGCGTATATATATTGTTGAATATTGAAATGGAATAAAACAAGTTTATTATAGTATAAAATTACTTTAGACATCTCTATGATCAACTGCGCTGCGTGACCAATTCCTCAGCATATGTCTATCTAAGATCCACCAACGCAAGATAAATGTCGTTTCATAATATAATTGTTTATAGACGTTGACAAATAGTTGAGGTGCAGTTGTTAGTAGCAAGTAATTAAACAGAAGAATACATTTTAAGTTGACTATGTGAGTGTTTTTTATTGCATAAGCCGGCAAACGAGCAAGCGGGTCACCTGATGGTAAGTGATCTTCACAATACCAAAAGAATCATGGCCACGTTGCCGACCTTAAAGGAAAGAGATAATTAAGGGGTTCGGGAGGGGAGGGGATTTGATCCGAATATCTCACTCACTGTACGAAACGCAACAGCAAGCTGCTACTTTACGTCGGTTTTCAGTGGTAACGACCCGGACGAGCCGGCCCAAATAAATTTACTGCAATTACCAAGCAAGAATGACGAGCAAGCAGGTTATTTAGGTTAAAAATAAAAAAAATAGGTTTTCAATAATTTTAACTGCCTCGGTGGCGCAGTTGTAATTCGTACGCGTTACGATTGAGGCTAACGCTAAGGTCTCGGGTTCGATCCCCGGGTCGGGTAAAGTGGTATTGGGGTTTTCTATTACGAAATGCTCAGTATCAGCCCGGAGTCTGGAATTTGTGCCCGGTATGGCGAAAGGCTCGCCCCCTATCACATAAAGGACGCAAATATGCTGGGCGAAATGTGGGTGTACTGGTTACACCTCTGCCTACCCCTTCGAGGATTACAGGCGTGAGTGCGTATGTATGTAATTTCACTGATCTTTCAAACCAAAACACAACCGTGCTTACACACTGCTGTTTGGCAGCAGAAGTACACAAAGCGGTGGTTACAACACAGAGAACCGCTTGCTCGTTGACCCTTTTGTTTCCTACCAAATTAGTAAATTATACTTATGAATGAAAAAAATTCTAGGTACATTTGACCCATGACCCTGTCAGCTATAAGACAATGGTCAGTATTCAGTTTTAACAAACCTTTTTCTCTGTAGAAACTATCTATAAATATTTATGAACGTCGAAGAGAAATTCCCCTTATTATAACTATTAAAGAATTTAGTACATACATACATACATGAGCACTCACGCCTATAATCCCCGAAGAGGTAGGCAGCGGTGTAACCAATACATTTCGCCAAGCTTATTTCTGTCCCACGATGTGATAACAATTCCAGACACCGGGCTGATACTTAGCATTTCGTAATAGAAAAACCCAATATCACTTTAACCCGGGATCCAACCTGAGACCTGCGTACAGCAGTCGTACACTCGTACCGCGTACGCATTACAACTGCGCACCAAGGCAGTCATTATTCTATTGATAACAGAAATTATTGTTGTAACTTCAGTAACAGCAACATCACTCAGAACTTTGAATTCCAAAGAAGGTACTACCTACTCTACGCTCCACATCCCAAGACTAATCTAATGCTATAAAACTCTCCTTTTTTAAGTCGGTTAAAAACCATAACCGGCAATCGAACGCCGACAAATCATCACCGATCGATAACAATCAATCGACTTGACCTCTTGACAGTCGCTTTAATTATTCCGCCCTAACCTCATACGCGGAAAGAATCGCTCAATCTCTCTAACTCTACTCTAATCTAACCCCGACAAATTATTAAAGAATACATTTATAGATGTTCCTCCTTCATCATACTCGTAAGTTCTTTATTAATGTTATTCTTCTTCCTCTTATTGTGTTTGACTCCACCATAGATCGGTGATTTCGCCAGTGTCCATAGTGAAAAATAGTGGCTGAACGCGATACTGTTTCATTTACACAGATAAAACAGTTAAACAGAAAATAGTTCGCATGAAATAGAAAAAATGATTTATTAATGTTATTAATGTTTCTTTTGTCTATGTTCCTTTGTATTTTATCTATATGTATTTCGATTGTGTTTTGTTCTGTTTTCTTTCTTACTGAGTAAGATAGTCCAAATAAAGTACTATTTTTGTCTAAAAGAAATCTTACTCAATTTCCGATCCAATACAAATCATCACCGATCGGTAACAATCAATCCACTTGACCTCTTGGCAGTCGCTATAATTATTCCGTCCTAACCTCATACGCGGAAGCAGTCGCTCAATCTTGTGCCCATCACCATAGACTTTAATGTATACTACTAGACAAGCTGCGCGGTACATAGAAATTGTACCACTAAGTTGCGGTCAATTGACCGTAACTCAATATTACCATCTCGCTTACTCTCAACTAGAACCCCTCTTGCGCTCCCTGTCAGTGAGCTGTCAAACTCCCGCGTTATGTGACGCAGTTTTACTTCTAATCAGCCCGTCTAGTAGTATACATTTAAATTCTTTGCCCATCACAATGCTTCGGTTTCATCATGGACGGTTACCGATAAGTTTGGACTCTGCATAAATCTCTGAGTAATAACATAATGAATGGCTAGCAGTGAAAGCATGTTGTACGGCCATAGAATTGGCTGGAGGTTTGTTTTTAACCGTTTAAAAAAGAAGGTTCAGTATTCGACTCGTATGTATGTGTGTGTGCGTTTAGGCTTTTAGCTATTAAATTTTGATGGTTGCCTCACTAACGTAATTTATATTTTTTCGGGAATGCTTTAGTAACCTTTTTCAAGGGCGGATGCATATGGGTGTTTTCTCCCCAGAGAGGGCTGACGTCAGGCAGGCGGCTGGTCCTAAAACTACAACCCACGTCTTTCTGTAACATGTGTTAAAAATGATGTTTCGCCGACCCCACTGCGAGTGGGATAAGGGCAGGTCGAAGAACATTATATGCATAAATTGCGTACCTACATCGACAATATAATTTGTATGGTTGCCAAAGGAATCCTTATTACATACCCTTCTCCGCGCCTTCTATCTTTACTATCTTTAAAGTAATCTATCTTTTTAAGTTTTGTTCATTTTGTATGGGTATGGTCAAATGTGAATGGCCAAATCATGAAACATTGACGATTAATCGATCTTACTGGTTCTAATTGACTATATCGCAGCGGGCGAGTAGCCGGGTTCGAAGCGAGAGGCCGTGGGTTCGATTCCCGCACTGAGACAAATGTTTGTGTGAACCACAAAAATTTGTTTCGGGTCTGGGTGTTGTGGGACCGCTAGTTCCTCGTAGTTCCTGATACCCACGATACAGGTTTACCTAGTGTGGGGTCAGGACTATGTGTGTGACTGTTGGGTGTATTTATTTTATTGATTTATTATATCTTGGAATGTGTTATGACTTGGTCGACCACTTCATGATGTAACTTTATATCCTTTTACTAATATAATTGTGAAAGTTTGGATGTTTGTGAGTTTGTGAATTTGAATGTTTGTTAGTCAATCACCTCTTAACTGCTGAAGGGTTTTGGATGAAATTTGGCACACAGGTAGACCATGACCTGGATTAGGACATAGGCTTCATTTTATCCTCGAAAAAGCCATTGACGCGGGCGGAGCCGTCAGCAAAAGCTAGTGTTTTATATTTGTACTGACTTGCCATCAGTGATATTTTAAGTGCCCATTTACCTAACCTACATAGGTTACATACAGATGTAAATTAACGTTTGTACATTTGTTAATTTTGATCGTTTTCTGAATAACGATCAAAGTTACCAAAGTTACTCTTCAATAACTTAATTTAAAAAAAATACTCGAGGAAAAATCGCCATTTTCATAGCTGTACAGCGTTTATGCTATAACAACAATACAACGTAGCGATTTTTACTCTCTGACCTGCGTAACTATGTCCATAGTAAATTTTACTCAAAGCAGCACCTTATACCCCATACTGCCTGGAAATAAAGTTCATTTTCGTCTGTTTGTTTTAAAAAATAATTTTAGCAAATTCCTCGTCATGGATATCATACACAATTAAACATCTTTCGCTCCAAACTGGTTAAAGAAAGTGAAATGGATGTGAAAACATTATGATTTGGAGGGAAATTGATTATACGGAATGTGTGTTCTCACGACATTTAATTATGAAAATCACTGTTTAAATATTGAATGGTTTTTGCGTTTCGTACGATGAGTCTGTAAATCTAATTTCAAACTTATTTTCTTACTGTCAAGCTCAGAAACTCATCCATCAATCTTTAGGTATTGTGGACGTTCAAGGTCAGTGGAGATCATCTACCAACAGGTGACCCATGTGCTCGTTTGTCTATAGACATCGCCTATGCTATAAGAAACTTATTTATCATTCGCTTGATGCCAATTAGACTGGGCTCAAGAGCATAACACAAAAGGTCGGTTGATTACGGGTTTATAATTGATGAACAAAAAGTCGCCTTTCGTTGGCGATGCATGCGATTCGGGCACCCACAAAAAAGTCGCCAAAGGTGTAGAAAAAGTAAATTATTACGATAAATAGCTCTAGCTAAGTCTGGCAAAAGAGTACGTAAGTTGAACAAGCCACCAACCGGGCTAGGCAACGGACCAATAAACCATCGTGATGCGCCTACTAAAATAATCATAGCAATGTGTGCGTAGATAAATATAGTAATAACACTTGACTACTGATTTATGCTTTATGATAAAATATAATAATTATTATTTTTATATCAGTCTATCACGCAATTAGTTAGAAATGAGCTATAAAAAAATATACATTGCAAGTTTAAAACGTAAAATGTGCAAAAGAAATGTTTCCGCCCGGGATCGAACCGGGGGCCTTCTGCGTGTTAGGCAGATGTGATAACCGCTACACCACGGAAACCGGTGTTAGGAGTGACAAAATTATACTACAAATGTATGTATTTAATATTAAAATACTATTTTTTTTATAGAACGATAACTCCCATATGAATCTGCCAAAAACACAGCTCCACTTAATTACACATGCAGACACACGCAACAAAAATGAATGAACGTTCAAAATCAACTTTGTTTCATAAAACTTAAAGTCTAAATATTAAATTTTTAGATCGAGATGCGACGTTCTGCTCCGCGCAAAAAATTTGACGTATCAAGTGTCAACTAGAGATTATTATGCACATACTTTTATAACCCCGCTTCCTTGCACAGAGGTTTGGTGGGGTCATTTTTTGCTTGAGTTACGTTTCTTGTCATAATATTTCGATAATAAAACAGATAAAGAAACAAAATACATCTGAGGTGGTACAATAAAACAAAATTGAAAAAAGCTCTTTTATTCAATACATTTAAATATCTCACAAAATGCGGTCTCGCACAGACCAACTAGAAATATAAGCTCGTAATTATACAAAATAAAATATATTAGGGACTACCTACTCTGGAATTATAAATCATTAAATTCGTTTTTCCTTTCCTGGGTAGAAGACTACTTCCTGTAGAAGAAAATTAATGATAACCTTATTTTTTAAGTCGGTTATAAAGGTGTTGATTATTGGAACAATTACAAATAGGTACGTATTTCAGGTTATATCTCTAATAGAGTATTTGACTGTCTAATTTTATGCATTATTTTAAATTTAAAATTGAATTATACTTTAGTATAAAGTGAAGCCACGTATTAGGTAAAATCTCACTATCTCCCTCGCACGCGTGCACCGTAATGGCATGACCTGTCTTGTGACGTAACACAACATGACATGCATCTTAGATTTAAATTGCTATTAACTTATAATTTTTTGAATTGATTTGTATAATTCTTTCGATAATTGATTTTGGGGAATGTAACTTATTGATTAAAATAATAAAACTAATCGAGTCAAATTCTTAAACAATAAGCTTTTATAATAAGTAAGGGATTTATAGTTTTCCTGGACTAATATTATTAAAAATAAATCTGATAAATGAGTAATACCTAATGATCTGTGACTTAGTCAGGTAAGAAAAAACGAATAAGAGACAAAATAAATTGAGCGCCTAGAGAATTCACACATTTCTCCAAATATCTTGTAGGATATATAACATAGTATGTACTCAAAAAATAACATAAAGGTAAACAACATATTCTGCCCAGTAAAAACAGATCATTAAACAGAAAAAGATAATACGAAAATAGCGTCGTTGATATTGCAATATGTTTCATGTTAGTTTGGGCACACTTTACAGGAGAAGCGAAATAACATTTATATGTAAAAACTATCAGGTTGTGGCAACAATTGTTTTATAGGCTTGTTAAATAACTGTATTTATTTATTTTAAGGATGCGTTTAAATTCCTGACTTAGGTCCGAACCGACAAAAAAATAAAAAAATAATAATAATAGAACAAATTGCAATATCAACGCAAATAGGTAAATTAATTTCATATGTAATCTATTTTAAACAATAAAAAAGGGTCATATTATTATGAGTCTTCTAATAAGAAAATTTTATTATGACCTATAATTTATTCCTACAAAAACATTATTTAATTATTTATTAGAATAAATATAAATAATTGATTTAAAAAAAATATTGTAGCTTAAAATTCTTAAAAGACCACCTATTGGTCTGTTCATAAAACTACAGTCTAAAAATCATACAGTCTGTCAAAGGCTAGATAGGCATAGGGGCAAAACTGTTGGCTGTACATGTACATGTGCTACCTGGTTTATTGCAAGAATTTTATTTGGTCAAGGAGCATGCTTCAGTCGTAGACTATGTCGGCTTTTTTGTAAACACCAAACTCATTAATACATACATACGCGCTCACGCCTGTAATCCCCGAAGGGGTAGGGAGAAGTGTACACCAGTACACACACATTTCGCCGAGTGTATTTCCGTCCCTTATGTGACGATAGGGGGCGAGTCTATCGCCATACCGGGCACAAATTCCAGACTCCGGGCTGATACTGAGCCATTTCGTAATAGAAAAACCAAATACCACTTTACCCGACCTGGGGATCGAACCCGAGACCTCAGCGATTACTTCAATCGTTACGCGTACGCATTACAACTGCGCCACCGAGGCAGTCATTAATACACTATATGATTTTTAGACTCTGACAAACAGATGTAAAATATGTATGTATATTCTTTGAAATAGCTTACTGTATTTGCATTGCAGTTTGATTATAGTCTAGTATAAGTGTTTAAGTATAGAATGTACCAGTATAATGTATGTTATAGGCAAAGATTGAAGACTTTGTGTTTGAGCACCTACAAACAAAATAATTACAATCACAGCATAATAACTTAGCTGGTCTGAATTTGTCCTTAATTGTTTTTTATTAGCTTTAGATGACGAGACGAGCAAGTCGCTCACCTGATGGTAAGCGTCGCACCTGATCATAAACAGAAGCAACACCAATCAGAACTTCTAATTATGAAGTACTGTGTTCTTCACACTGAGACATAAGATGTCAAGTATCATAATGCCCAGTTTCACTGGCTTCAAGCCGTAACACAACAATGTTTACACACTGCTTAGCAGCAGAAATAGACAAAGCGGTGGTACCTACTCAGATGGCCTTACACATACAAGAGATCTACCACTTGGTAAAATATCACCTAGTGTCATGATTAAGGGTGATGGGAGTAGAATGAAGGTGAAGTGACCATCATCAGTCCTGCTAAGTTATTTTGCTCATATTTACAATATTTAAGCAGTATATTTCATTTAGTTGCATGTGTTTATTCCAATACAAATCAATCATTGTCTATAACAAATGTAAATAGATTACTTAATTTAAGAGTGTACAATCCTGGATATAGCTACGTAACTATGCTTAGTATCCATGTCATAGTAGCCGACAGGGCCTGCGTCACAATCTGCACAACTTAAATACTTGTGATTAGCAACTGTGTGTGTGAAACCTATATTTTCAAATGTATACATGTTTTCAACATGGTAGAACTCTTTTATAACTTCGCTTTGGATTTCACCCTCTTTTCTGTTGTTGTCTTGGCGCATTAGCGGTAGTTCTTTCTGGAAAAAAAAATGCCAGTTGTGAAAAATAAAAAATAAAACTTCGACAAGACTGGCCGACAACAGCCTTCTTAGGGAGCGTTGGATGAAGTTGAGGGAGACCTTTGCCTAGCAGTGTGACAATAAAAAAAAAAGTGAAAGAATAATGATCATAGTTCCCAAGATTATTTTTTCTAATTCGAAGTTATCAAAGGATAGTAAGTGTGAATTTGTGAATCAAGAACATAAGTGGTAAGGTTAACCATTATTAATTGTGCTTAAAAAATTACTTTCGTGTGTGGTAGGACATTTTTTATTGTACTCAGACGTTGTCTTAAGTGCGATAGTATATCTTAAATAGTAAAATATACCTCTGCTTCCATATGTTTGCCTGACTTCTTGTCCAACATCTTTGAGCCGCAAAATTTACATTTCACAACATACTTATTCCTCCCATCTTGCACATAGTCTTTTTGTGCCTCTTCAACTTGGCCGTCTTTGTTTTCCACTTCAGACATATTTGTTTATTCGTAAATTCCTCAAAAATTGGGAAGAAAGTTCATTTAAAATTCTAATTATTAGTGAAATTCGGCCCGGCAATACGACAGAAAATTAACAATTGTCATTTCCAAATTCCATTTTTTTACCTGTTTACAAAGCACGTTAACACAAAAATAAAATGCTTTGTAGTGAAAAATACATTCATTTTATTATCATTGCACCTATTTCAACGATAAATGTTCATTGCATAGTAATAAAAATTCTAAATTGTCATTAATATATCTTTATTATGTATTTATGGTATGAATAATTAATGGACAATACAGATAATTTCTTTACGAAAATACGATTATAAATTTTATACCTACCAATCTTAATAAACAACCAACGCAACGTTTAATTTTTGCAACGATAAAAAATCTATAATACAGTTTAAAGTTATTGGAGCTTAATATTTGTCTTGTTAAAATACGTGACACTCAGAATACTTACTAGTGGTATTGAAAATATACATAATATGTATTTTTAAAACATTTAGCGTTTCTATCAATCTGTCTCGAAATAAAAGTTAGGTTATATGTGGTTATGTCAAAATTTCACGACGTCTTTTTATTCAACGTCTGTTGAAGTGCTGATCTTGCGTATTTGTTGTTATTAAAAATGAGTTCAGGATTTATATCGGAGAGTGAGATCCTGGAGCAGAGACGCCGCAGACAGGAGGAATGGGAGAAAGTACGCACTGAAGACCAACCACAAGGTAGGTACGGTAGTTCACTAGATTATCATTGTTGATAATTAGTTTATAATTTTTTAGACTTAAATTATCTAATAATTGCTTTTTACTGATATTTAATTAGAATTTTGATGGTTTATTGCTAGGTTTACGTAGGTTTCTGCTATTCAAGATCGTCAATAATATTTTGTAATTAGAACAAAAAAGATAAGACAGAGCTCAGATTATGGCTTCCTGTAAATAATAATCATTATCCATTTAGTACTTATCACTGCTAAATACATAGTTATAACGTGTACGTTTTGATTGACACTATTTTTTTAAAAGCATTATAGGTGATGATGATCCAATATAAAGTGGTTATAACATTATGTACTTACTATTATCTGATGAGCTCTGCCAGATGAAGCCTGGACATCAGGCAGAGCTTATGAGAAAGCAAAGCCAAATGCATACCTATTCGTGCTAAACTATTTTTGAGTGTTAGAACCACACTGTATATAGTTTTGTCTACAGAACAAATGTGCTGGCTCAACCGGGTTATTACCACTGTCTCATAAAAAACATAGTAAAGCAGAGGCTTGCTACTGCATTTCATACAGTGAGTGAGATAAATGGGAGCCCAAATCCCATTCCCCTTCCCAATCTCTTAATTATCCATTTCGTTTAATGTTGGCAACATTTTTTTTTTTTTTTTTTTTTATAGTATAGGCCGGCAAACGAGCAAGTGGGTCACCTGATGGTAAGCGATCTCCACCGCCCATGTACGCCCACAATACAAAAAAATCATGGGCGCGTTGCCGACCTTAAAGGAAAGGGATAATAAGGGATCGGGAAGGGGAGGGAGATTTGGGCCTCCGGATATCTCACTCACCGTACGAAACGCAGCAGCAAGCTGCTACTTTACGCCGGTTTTCTGTGAGACAGTGGTAACGACCCGGACGAGCCGGCCCATTCATGCTGTAGACAAAATAGTCTACAGCGTATGCCCATATTTTTCCTGGTATTGTGGGAGTACATGGGTGGTAGAGATCACTTACCATCAGGTGATCCACTTGCTTGTTTGCCAGACTATGCTATAAAAAAATCATATTTTTTTATTGCTGAATAGAGCACATTATTTAAATCATAGTAATATATGTCATTTTTCAGAGGCCCCCGAGGAGCCATATGACACCAGGCCTTTGTACCAACGTTTAGAAGAGCAGAGACTGAAAAAAGAAGCTGAGTATGAAGAGGCACACAAACTCAGTAAGTTAAGACTTTTTTTAACTATAACTTTAATGTTAAACTTAATTGCCATTTTTTTTTATTAGCTGTAATTACGACAAGAGCAGGTCGCTGGCCTGATGGTAAGCGTCACGCCTGCTCATAAACAGAAGCAACACCATACAGAACTTGACACTTTATTGCCATTTTATTGCCAGCTATATTTTTAACAGACTATAAAACCTGGTATTAATTGTATCTTACTGCATAATGATCACTTTACACATTGCAACAAAATCCCATTGATTGATTGTTCAGGTGAGTGGCATTCTGGAGTCAGCCCAACTATATCCAGTAACTTTAGGCTGGTATGGTTTACGTATTGATCTTTTTGTTATTACATACATACATAACTCACGCCTGTAATCCCCGAAGGGGTAGGCAGAGGTGTAACCAGTACACCCACATTTCGCCGAGCATATCTCCATCCCACATTGAGATAGGGGGCAAGCCTATCGCCATAACGGACACAAATTCTTTTTGTTATTGTTATTGCTATTTCAATACATCAACATTGGTGAAATCATCGATAATAATCAATGGGGCCATACTCTAAAAATAGAATAGAATAGGCTGGTAGAATTCTGCTGACCCTTAATGTATGCGATATCTTTTGACAGTTAACATTATATTTGGACTGCACTGTACTTCCATCAGGTCAAGTATAGTAAATTTGCCATGTCAAGAAAAGAATGAATAATTTTATCCTAGTGGCAAGATTATTATAAATACTATTACTATATTATGGACTGCCTCGGTGGCGCGGTTGTAATGCGTACGCGTTACGATTGAGGCTAGCGCAGAGGTCTCGGGTTCGATCCGGGTTGGGTAAAGTAGTATTGGGTTTTTCTATTATGAAATGCTTGAGCATTATACAATATAGCATTATAGCATACTTGAGGGATGATATTGATATCATCCCGGAGTCTGGAATTGTTCTTGGTATGGCGATAGGCTCGCCCCCTATCACATCGTGGGACGGAGATACGCTCGGCGAAATGTGGGTGTACTGGTTGTAACCTGTTGTAGGCAGAGGTACACTTCCGGGGATAACAGGCGTGAGTGCGTATGTATATTATTATGTGCATTTTTTGTTAAGGCATCAGTAAATAGTAATTAAGGGGTAAGTTTGGCTTTAACATTTCACTTTTTTTTCTCAGAGAATATGATCCGTGGACTGGATGATGATGAAGTGGGTTTCCTTGACTTAGTGGAAAGGACCAAAGCAAAAGCAGCTCAACAAATCTCCATTGAGGAGCAGAGGGAGATGCAGGAGTTTAGGTATGTGATTGGTATTCTGTAATTTTTTCTTAGTATGGCCTAATTAATGCTTTGTTCGCTGCAGTTAGGGCTTCGTCACACTGTTGATTTGCGTACGTGTTTCCAGCGAGGTCATTGGTCAACGCGCTCGCCGCGTGTGCGTAGCGAGCTTACAAACGAGATAGCGCTCTTAGGATTGACCTTCAATGAAATACTCATTCTTGACACTGTCATTCTCTATTTAGGTTCGACGCCTAACCCCATACCGGGACACAAATTCCAATCCCGGGCAATTAATGTTAGATTTTTCGATTCGAAAACAAACACAAATTATGATTGCCCAACCGGAGAGTTAAACCCAGATCACGGTTTGTCAGCGTTACTACGCTGCCACTAGAGCAATGCGATTCGTTAATTCATAATGGTAATCGCAGGGAGCGTGTGTCAAACCTGGCTGAGAGTGAAGAGTTGACACGCCTCCGTGCACAACTAGCGCCCGCGCGCACTACGCCCACTGCAAATGCAAACGCACAGAAAAACAAACTACACGGTGTAAGTATCTATATGTATATTAAACTATTAATACGTGAAGATTACGGACCCCTTTAAGCATATTGCGCGCATGGAGGTGTTGTGAGATTTGGCATAGTTAAAGTTTATATAGAGGAGGAGTGCTGAATGTTATTTATTCTTCTACTGTTATAAATGTGACAGTTTGTGAGTTTGTGAATTTGGATGTTTGGTAATCAATCACGCTAACGGCTGAACGGTTTTGGATGAAATTTTGCACACAGGTAGACCATGACCTGAACTAGGGTATAGGTTACTTTTATTCCGGAAAAGGTCGTCCACGCGGGTGGAGCCGCGAGCAAAAGTTAGTATATAATATATGTAAGGTAAATATGTACATTTAATAACATACATACTCATGTAATCATGTAATCCCCAAAGGGGTAGTCAGAGGTGTAATTAGTACACCTACATTTCGCCGAGCTTATTTTGATCCCATTATGTGATAGGGGGCGAGCATATCGCCGTACCGAGCACAATTCCAGACTCTGGGCTGGAAGCCCAATACCACATTAATAAAATAAAACTTGCTAGAAAGAGACAAAACAGTGTTTAAATAACGTTTGTAAGTAAGGCATATAATATTTATTAAATAGTTTTTTTTTCTTGTTTGGTTCATTGCAATGTGTTTAATAAAAATAGCCTTTTCTTTAAGTCAAAATAAAGTACAGTAACAATAAATTTATTTTCTAGTTAATCGTAAGAAAGCGTAAAGCAAGCGAGATGGAAGATGATAAACAGAAAGGCGCGCCCAGTTCCAAAGTTAATGGAGTTCTCGCTAGGTGAGTTTCACAGTATATTGTCTAGGTAATTGCCATTCATTAATTCAGAATTTGACACATGACTGGGGTTTTGTTGTGAGAATAGTTGCTTTCCGAGCCAACATTTTAAATTTATAATCTAAAATTTAATCACGTATATAAGATACGTGCATTAAGCAGACATGGGTTAAGCAGAGATAGAACGCCTTTTGCCAAAGTGACACCTATCTCTCTAATTACAAAAAATAATATTTACTAAATGTTAACACCTTTTTTGTTGTACTTAAACTCAAAGATTGTTCTTTCCAAGATCATAGTATATTGCCTTCCTTTGTCTTTCTTTATGTCACCAGTATCTCAGACTGCCCAGTGGAAAGAGGCTTGTCGTTTGTGCCAGGATCACACTCTTCTCTAAATTGACCAAATTCAACTAAACAGAATAACCTATTTGCTTATTTTGTTCGTTAGCGAGACTACCGCCTTAACGGGTGCTGCTACTGCACCTGCGTCAGGTGTGACCACGTCACCTGTAACGGACGCGGCTGCTTGCGGTGTAATGGTAGTCGCGGGAGTACTGCCCGGGCTGGGACACTACAGCAGCCACTCCGACTCCTCCAGTGACACGGACTCCAGCGACGACGAGCTCGATGTGAGTACTGAACCACTGCACCTGGTGCGACCACAACACCTGCAACGGGTGTAACCACTGCACCTGGAGTAACCACGATACTTATAGCGATTGCGTTAGAGGATGCTAATGTCCAATGGTGACTTACTTCAGTGATTTGCCATCCGACATTAGGTTTAAAATATCAATTATTAATTAATTTCAGGATGATAAATGCTGCAAGCGCGACATGCTCGGCCGGAGACCAGACCAGTCCGGCGATAGCAAGACCAAAACCGAGACCAAAAGCTAGACTCGTCTAAAATAAGAATACACAATACATTATAATATAATACCCATTCGGACATAATGTTTCCCTGGCCTAAAGCATGCACGCCACGAGAAAATTACGATTTATCTTGATATATGTCTGCTATATAATATGCCTGTTATATTTAATGTCTGTCGAAGCTAACATGGATTGCATATCGCGGTGTAATAATGAGATGAACGTACTTAAATTTTCCCACACTGGAGGCGCCTTAGACGTCTCGGGCGAAAAGCGGAAAGGAGAAAATTATCCTATCGAAACTATATGAAATCTCTTCGTGAAGGCAATGGCAGTTGCCTTGGGATTGGTTTGATAGGGATATTTCTCGCTCACTTACCTCTTCTCTTCATATCAGGGTTGAGTAATGCAGCATGGCCATGCAGGGACCGGATTGAAGGAAGCACAACAATGTTCAGAAAATTCTGCGGGCACAGGCGGGCGATACCAGATAAAATATAGGGATGCCAGTGAAAAAAGCATACATAATTCTCTGGATTAACTTTACACCCATTTTTGGCGTTACCTTTACGTCATTTTGACATTTCATAAAGGATCACATTCGGAACAGGTTTATGATTTATATTTTTTTTTCTAAATACGTTCATCTGGTTCTTACACCGTGACATAAGACTCGAGTGTTTTGTCAAAAGTGGAGAAAATAGTAATTTTTACTTCTCTGTAATATTTTGTCTATGAACCATAATATGACGGCGTCATTTCGAATTTCGATGATAGAACGATATGATCAATAGATTTATTACTCGAGCGCCAGTTGTCTCATCGGGTGCATGCTAAGCGGGCTGGTATGTATTTCTTTACTTTGTATAAAATATGTCTAAAACTTTACAAAATAGTTTGATAACATTCATATAAAGTAGTATTTATAGTAAGTTATGATTAATCAATTTTCTTTATTTAGTTTAATTAATTTTGCAGTAAAATTTAATGTGGCAAATGTAAACGATTCTTAAGACTTACCTCCTTATGTATAAAACTTGATATAGTTTACATAATTTTAAGTATTCATTGTTTGTCCCTTTCTTTCTAAAGTCAAATAAATTAAGAGCGATTTAGACAAAATACTGATACTCATATGTACTCACGCCTGTAATCCCCGAAGGGGTAGGCAGAGGTGTAACCAGTACACCCACATTTCGCCGAGCGTATCTCCGTCCCACGATGTGATAGGGGGCGAGCCTATCGCCATACCGGGCACAAATTCCAGACTCCGGGCTGATACTGAGCATTTGTTAATAGAAAAACCCAATACCACTTTACCCGACCCGGGGATCGAACCCGAGACATCAGCGTTAGCCTCAATCGTAACGCGTACGCATTACAACTGCGCCACCGAGGCAGTCAAAAATACTGATATATTTTTATTAGTAAGGACACCCATGGTCTTACGTGTTAGTAGTCTTAAGTGTCTTAGTATGAAGGCGGACTCTAGCACTAGCCGGGATGACGCCAGGTAGAAAGAAAGAAAGAGTAAGGACTCTTTTACCCGTATTCACAAACCTTAGTTTAAAGTTTCATAGGCCACGAACGCAAAGGGGTTTTTTTATTATTTTTTATTAACTTGAATGACTAGACGAGCAGGTCGCTCGCCTGATGGTAAACGCCACGCCTGCTAATAAACGCCACACAAAATTATAAATAACAAAGCACTGCATGACATTGGACTGCGCTCGTCACTCCGAGACATAAGGTGTTAAGTCTCGTAAAGCCCAGTAATTTAATTGGCTTCAATGTCCTTCAAACCGGAACACAACAGTGCTTACACACTGTGGCTTGGCTGCAGAAATAGACAAAGCGGTGGAACCAACCCAGCCGGCCTCTCGTATACGAGGGACCTACCTTGTAAAATTTGTAATATTAACGTTAATTTTAATGAACTTTGGAATAAAGTTAAATTGGGTTATAAACTCCGTATCAACTGAATTTAATAGCGATTAGGTACCAAGTTTATTTGCGATCCATAGATACGTCATCTATAGATAGGGAAAGCAATGTGGCTTCAAAAAAGGCTTTATAATACAAAATTTGCGTTTGCGCCACTCTCACAATGTCTTTGAAGCTCAAATGAAATTGTAATCGCTATGAAATTCATTCGAAACGGGTAATTTAAAATGAAATCATTTATTTTAAATTATTTTTTTTTCATATTGACATCTATACCGTTTCTTTAAAGACAAACCGTTACTAAACGTTTTTTTTTTTCAAGAATTGAGTTACTAATGCCATTTTTTCAAAATTACGTAAACTATACGATGAATTTTACACTTTCATAAAAAATCCACTTTTACGAGGTAGATGGCGCTAATTTTGACCGTTACAAAACTAAATAAGATTTGGTGGCTAAATGCAATATCGTGTATAAACTAGTTGTTGTTTAATTTTATATTTTCGTTTAGTAACGGTTTGTCTTTAAAGGTGCGATACGAATAGGTTATGTTATAAAATGTAATTTTCTTCACACATAACATTTTACCCCAATGGCGCGTATTGGTGCCCCATCCTTAAATTTCAGATTTGCTGTACATGTGATTTAGGCCCACTTGCAAGACGATTTCAAATCGAGTTTAACCCACTAAACCAGTTTAAGAAACGTCAAATCGTATGTAAATTTGACATAATTAAATAAGTTAATATTTCTCGATTTATGATCCCCGTGCAAGAGGGCCTTAGCTCTTAAGATGTGTATACTAGTACATTTTTTAAATTAATTCTTGGTTTTTATTTCGATACCCGAGCTTATATAATTAACGCTATATGCTTTTTTTAAATTCTATTCTAAATGACTTATTAAAGCTATGTTTTTAAGGTGTTATTTATTCGCGCGTATACGGTCGTTTTGTATGCTCGCGTGATACAGCGCGTGTGACGACTGTACGCCGAATTTAGGCGAATTTTTGAGTGGTAGGGCCACGCTGTAGACACTTTTGTCTACAGCATGAATGGGCCGGATCGTCCAAATCATTACCACTGTTTCGCAGAAAACTGGCGTAAAGTAGCAGCTTGCTGCTGCGTTTCTTACGGTGAGTGAGATATCCGGAGGCCCAAACCCCCTCCCCTTCCCAATTCCTTAATTACTCGTATCCCTTTCCTTTAAGGTCGGCAACGCACCCATGATTCTTTTGGTAGGTATTGTAGGCGGTGGAGATCACTTATCATCAGGTGACCCACTTGCTCGTTTGCCGGCCTATGCCATAAAAAAGGCTTTTGCTGCAATAAATAACTATATAACGATTAAAATTAATTTAAATTATGTGTTGATCATATCTGATAAAACCCTTTAAGAACGGATCGCATAGGAAAAGAAACAGAAAAAATTAATATACATAAATCTGGCTCCATTTCTACATCAAAAGCCTATCGGCAGTCTACTTATTATTCTCGGCCGTCTGAGTCCGGTCAATCACTCGAGGGAAAAAATAAGTGCATTTTTCTTATTGCCTAGATAGACAGGCGAGCGGGCGGCTCACCTGATGGTAAGTGGTTACCGCCGCCCATGGACCTCAGCAATGCCAGAGCACAGCCAGGCCGCTGCCTACCGTGCATAATCTAAGGTAACAGAATTGTATTACGTCATCATTCCGACCTAGTTTTTCTTAAATAGATGAAGATCTTCCTCCAGCCCTTATCCCACTCGCAGTGGGGTCGGCGTAACATGCTTTTTAACACATGTTAGAGAAAGATTTGGCTTATTTTTATGACCGGCCGCCTGCCGGACGTCAACCCCTTTGGGGAGAAAACACCCAGATTAAATAGACGAAGACATACAAATAATTTAAAGTCGGTAAATAATAACGGTGTAGGAAACAACGTGAGGAAACCTGCATACCTTAGAAGTTCTTCATAAGAATTTCGAGGGTATGTGAAGTCTCCCAACCCGCATTAGGTCGGCGTGGTGGACTAAAGCCTAACCCCTCATTCAGTAGAGTAGACCCGTGCCCAGCAGTGGGACTTATATAATACAGGGCTATTATTATTATTAAAAAATAAAACTGTATCTTGTTTTGAATAATTTATTGTTACAACACATCGATTGTATAGATTAAGGTTTAATTACAATTACACTATCATAATTGCTAAGCGCTCTACCCTCATATCTAGTGGGTATATTAATTTTCACATACAATTGGAAAATTTATGCTTGAGTTAAAAAAAACATATTTCGTCACACTTAATTTAAAATCCAAATTTGAAAATTTTGTTAAACGAATTGAAATTTGTAATTTTATTTCAGTATTTAAATAAGGCCTCCTTTCACAACATCTTCAAGACACGGCTCAGATCGTAAAAATCCGTCACTTCAAATTTCACATACATAAGCTCCCGCCTGTACATCGAAGGGGTAAGCAAAGGGGCAACTATTACACCCACGGTACAATAATTTTCGTCACATGATGTGATAGAGGTGAGCCTATCAGTATATCGGACACAAATTCCAAACCCGGGCAACTCATGTTTGCTTTTTTGAATCGAAAACTTGAAACACAAATTATTAACCCGACCTAAGATTAGAACCTAGGTTTCGCAGCTCAAGTAGGCTACTACTAGACCAATGAAAGAAATATTCCGGAACGTGAAAACATCTCACTTACATTTCTATTACAACCACTTTGTGCTTTAAAGATTCATTAAGTATTGCTTTTTGACTCGACGTAATATTACGTTCACATTTTAATGTGTCATTGCGCTTAGCGACCTTAAAATATAAGCTTCAAGGGTTATATCGACGGATTCTACTTAAACTAGTGTAAATGCCACTGCAAAGAATCCATCTGAGTTGTTAAAATTTGTAAATGATATAGTATCGATATTTTTAAAAGTATCGATTTAGAGATATCAAGAATAGAATGCGATATATCGAAACCAAATATATCGCCGTATGATTTCTATAAAGCGGAAAGTCAATATTTTTTTCATAATACCTAATGGCAGTATTATTTACATTGCCCGCAGTTCATGTAGAATTCATCGATTACACATAACACATTTATATACAGTTAAGTACCACGACAACAATAAATGCAAGTTTCAAATAGTCCATTATACAATAACATCCAAGTACACACATAAATAAAATCAACCGTATTCACAACACTTGTATTATAAATTGCTTATATCTTTGGATTAATATTAAAGTTACTTGATCAAACCAGCTCTCAATGAAAGAAAAGGATTGAAATCGGTACATTCGTTGATGATCGTATTCCACTCATTAAATATATTTGTCTTATATAAAAATTACAATCAAACTTATGTGACAGCTGGAAAAATTATCTTATAATTAAAATCTTTGATCAAATATGATAGTCGTCTCTCTTTGACCAAATATAATAATAGTGAAGCACCACTAGCATATCGATTAATTTAATTTTCATAGATATAGGTCGGGTATCGTATTTTCATGATCAAACTAAGTTGTTCATACTTCATACACCACATTGCATAGTTCTGCTAAGCGACAATAAATAAAGCACAATATACATGCATACAATATCCAATAATATGAACGAAACTTTGTTTCAAATGAATTTGACATTTTCAAATAAATTTTCGCTTCATACACGCTGTAATATCACATCGTGGATCATTGTACATTGTGAGCGTGGCGCAAACAACAATTTGTATTACCAAGTCGTTTTTGCTGTTGCTTTGCTATCGATATCAATCGTTGAAGTGATTAAATCGCAAATAAAGTTGGTAATCGCTATAAAATTCAATTGATACAGAGTTTAGTCTTAGTCACAGATAGAAAAGCCTATCGTGGAATGTAGAGTATTTTATATTTATTCATCGTTCACCTTGAGATAATTGCCATACGCAAGCCTATGGCGAATTTAAAAAATGAATTCGGTATATAGTAATTCATACATATGACATGCGAAATATATTGGTATAATTTATCTAATGGTAGTTGTGATGACACAAGTTACGTTAGAAACTTCAGACAATGGCTTGAAAACTCTTAATCCGTTGAAGAGGTTCCCATTCTCTCAAACTTCATCATATTTTAACCAAAGCTATAGAACCATCATCGGAGTAAACCCTATCATCGAATATACATTGACAGCCTCCGTGGCGCAGTGGGCGAGTTACCGGTTGCGAAGAGTGAGGCCGTTGGTTCGATTCCCACACCTGGACAAATGTTTGTTTGATCCACAAATATTCTCTGTCTGGGTGTTATGGGACCGCAAGTCCCTCGTAGTTTCTGATACCCACGATACAGGTTAACCTAGTGTGGGATCAGGACTATGTGTGTGACTGTTGGGTGTATTTATAGAATGAAACTGCGAGGTCCAGTTAGTAAAACGGTAATAAAAGAGTAGATAAATATTTCTTCAATTAAAATCCTTGTCATCTTACTGTACCATACTACAGGCGTAGGTACTGCACATTGTCATCTGGAAGTGGGACTGCGTTAGGTACAGGTTCAATTCCCATTTGTGGCTCGAGCAATTCGGGTTCGGGCATACTGTGGTCGGATTCACCTTCAGTTGTCACTCCTGCTTCGACAGCATTCTGCGGCTCTGGCTTCTTTTTGCGTCTGTTTCTGTCAAATTTAGAATGCACAAGATCTTTTTATTGACTTCAAAAAAGGCGATTCTCAAATCATCTGTAAGTATATTTTATGTATCTTTTTTTATTTATTTTTACAGCATAGGCCGGCAAACGCTCAAATAAACGCGAGTTATCTGATGGTAAATGATTACCACCGCCCAATATCCCAAAAGAATCATGGGCGCGTTGTCACAAGCCGCTACTTTATGTGAGAGATTGTGAGACAGTGGTAACGACCCGGTCGAGCCGGCCCATTCGTGCTGTACACAAAACAGTCAACAGCTTGGCTCTATCACTAAATATATATAAGCCTCAATTCAAATGAATTTAATAGCGATTGCAAATTGATTTCGCATCAAACACGCAGTGATAACACATCGTGTCTCATGTCGTGCCTACATTGTGGCGCAATTTTGTATTAACAAGCCGTTTTTGCAGCCGCATTGCTGTAGCTATTTATGGCAATCGAGTTTTTAGATCGCAAATAAACTTTGTAATCGCTATGAAATTCAATAGCAACTGAATTTATAACAAGCGATGAAAAACGTACCTTTTAGGATATGGATGTTTCAGATGGAATGTTTTGACGTGTAATTTCAGACTGTTGCTTTGTGTGAAACGTTTATCGCATTGTCTACACACGAACCTTTTCTCGCCCGTGTGCGTCTGTTAGTGGAAAAATATACACCCATAATTTGGGGTAACTCGTTACATATAAATAAATACACCCAACAGTCACACACATAGTTCTGACCCCACACTAGGTTAAACCTGTATCGTGGGTATCAGGAACTACGAGGGACTTGCGGTCCCACAACACCCAGACCCGAAAGAAATATTTGTGGATTAGACAAACATTTGTCTCGGTGTGGGAATCGAACCCACGGCCTCACGCTTCGCAGCCGGCTACTCGCCCGCTGCGTCACGGAGGCTGTCAATATGGGGTAATTGTACTATTATACTTTCTATTAATATTATAAATGTGAGTTTTGATGTTTGTTAATCAATCACGCTTTAGCAGCTGAACGGATTTGAAATTTACCAGACATATAAGTAGTAGTAGTATGTTTTCTTCACTGTTAAAGTGAGTGATAATTAACAATACAAATTATAATACATGACATGATTTTCACACTATAAAATTAAAGAGAAAGCTGCATCGGGGATTCTTTTAACTCAAAAACTAAGTTGCCTAAAAAGAGAATTATTGAGGTACCTAACTTACTGACAAAGAAACTAGATTTTGATTATTTAAATTAGAAAAATCAAGTAATTTACATATTTGACTATAGATAAACTCACGGTAATGGTCCTGGGTTCAATTCCAGGTCGGGCGATCACAATTTGTGTTTGGACTTTTCAATACGATAAAATACACATGATTTTCTCTGGATTGAAATAGAACCCGATATGGCGATAGCCTTGCCACCTATCAAGAATAAGCTCGGCGATTCGTGGGTGCATTAGTTGCACAACTGCTTACCCCTTTGGAAATATAAGCGTGGGAGCTTATGTTATAAACATACATACGCACTCAAGCCCACAATCCCTTAAGGGGTAGGCAGAGGTGTAACCATTACACCCAAATTTCGCCGAGCGTATCTCCGTCCCACGATGTGATAGGGAGCGAGCCTATCGCCATAACAGGTACAAATTCCAGACTCCGGGCTGATATTGAGCATTTCATAGTAGAAAAACCCATTACCACTTTACCCGACCCGGGGATCGAACCCGAGACCTCAGCGTTAGCCTCAATCATAACGCGTACGCATTACAACTGCGCCACCAAGGCAGTCGTTATAAACATTTTAACAATAGGTATAAACATACTCACGACTAAATGTCGCTTGAGGCCGACGCTGGTGTGGAACTGTCGGCCGCACGTGTCGCACGTGTATATCGTCTCGCGAGTGTGGATGTTCAGATGGACGGCGACGCTACCGGGCTGTGGGGATACATATACAATGCTCTCAACACTAAAACTCCTGTAGGCCTAGTATGAGTTACAAATACGTTCACAGTTTTCGAATTCGTATAAAATTACTACGGTCGAAGTGTCAAACTAGTAATTCATACGGTAATAAAGTAAAGAATCGCTTGAAAACTAATTTCATATTCTATTATTATGAAATAAAACAAACCATATAATTAATTTTAAATCATCATAGTTCCCACTAGTGGCTACTAATATTTGACGTAGTGAGAGAAAACGAAAACTTCCATCGTTTTATAAAACTATTAAAACTTGTACAGGTCTAAACATATTCGGTACATCATTGCCAAAGTTCAGACGAGAAGCAATGACCCTTTTGCTTGACATATTCAAGTAAATTACTTTATTGAATTATAACTTGTGCACTGGATTGATTGTATACATTTATTTATTATCTTCATATGTAGTTTGATTTTGTCCTGTATCTTAAGTTAGGAATTGTAAGAAACAATAAGACCAACAATAAAATTGTAACTAAGTATTAATCTATAAAATGTTACTTATTTAATATTGTGAATGCTGTGCACACCTTCAATAGGCATGTGAATCAGTTCTTTTTCATATTATTATTATTTCTTGTATTTTTAATGCATAAGTCACTGGTGTGTTTATTTAAATAAATAAATAAAAATAGATAATATTATTTAAAATCCTAGTAGTCATATTTCTCTGAGTGATAATCTACCCCATCGTACTATGAAGGCAGGTTACAGGTACAATCCATAATGTTAATATTTACCCCGTTTAAAATGAGTTTAGATTACAGCGGTTACAAATTCATTTGGGCTTCAAATACGCAGTAATAAGACATATTGGTCATGTCTGCAGACGGACAGATGGTCGGTGGAGCAGACATGTGCTGGAGTGGAGACCACGGTTAGGCAAACGTAGTGTAGGACGCCTTGCTGCACGGTGGACCGACGACTTGAAAAAGATGGCGGGTAGCGGGTGGATGCGGGCTGCTCAAGACCGGGATGGTTGGCGCTCACTTGGGGAGGCTTACGTCCAACAGTGGACGACAACAGGCTGAGATAATAAAAAAAAGACATATTGGGCCGCGTCGTGCCTACATTGTGAGTGTGGCGCGACACCCATAACTTTCCTTGTATTACCCCGTTTTTTGCTTTGGCTATCTATGGGTGACGCAAATAAATAAATTTAACTGAATTTAGATCTATCTTGGTGTATTTTAATAATTATGTACTTACTGCTAGAGAGGCGCCACATATCTCACATATGTGTCTATCGGCTGGTGAGTAGAAGGATGTGCGAGGATGATCCTCCAAATGGTGTTTCATACACGCCGCTTGAGTCTCGAAGTACTTGCCGCACTGATATACATAATATTGGCTGAATTTTTTCATGCTTGTTACAAAAATAAATATCTTCTTATATATAAAATTCTCGTGTCACAATGATGTTCCCATACTCCTCCGAAACGGCTGGACCGACTTGTATAAAATTTTGTGTGCATATCGGGTAGGTTTGAGAATCGGCCAACATCTATTTTTCATTCCCCTAAATGTTAAGGGTGGTCCGCCCCAACAAAAAAATATATTTTTTAGACAATTTTTTTTGTTTTTATTTTTTTATGATACAGCATTAAAAAATACATACAGCCCTAAATTTTCACCCTTCTACCAGCAACCTCTATTTTTTAATAGCGATATTAGTATTTTTCACTAGGCTACTTTAATCCTGGAAATAGGCATTCATTCACGCGGGCGGAGCCGCGGGCAACAGCTAGTAAAAATATATAAGTTTTGCCTACTACTGCCTCAGTGGCGCAGTTGTAATACGTACGCGATACGACTACTGTGCTGAGGTCTTGGATTTGATCCCCGGGTCTCGTAAAAATTATATTGTGATTTATATTTAGAAATGATCAGTAACAGACCGAAGGCATATACTCGCCCCCTAACACATCATGAAACGTAAATAAGCTCGGAGAAAGAGGCAAAGTTACTTAG
The DNA here is from genome assembly GCA_905332985.1 of Mimas tiliae. Taxonomy (NCBI): domain Eukaryota; kingdom Metazoa; phylum Arthropoda; class Insecta; order Lepidoptera; family Sphingidae; genus Mimas; species Mimas tiliae. The sequence continues at coordinate 1,934,034 of HG995261.1, forward strand.
GTACAAGATCGGTTTAAATCAGTTAGTAATAATTATTATAATAGGTTATTTACTTCGGATATTCTATATCATGGTTTAGAATAATACAGCATGTGACATGAATAACGCACACACTAAAACACCCCATTGAGAAAATTCAGTCAGTGCATTGTTTATTTATGGCCATTCCCAATATTCTGTCTATCGACAGATTTGCTTACTGGCAGTAAAATTTTGACACATTGTATGGAAGATCTGTCAAAACACTATCGATAGTAAGCAAAGCTCTGTCGATAGACAGAATATAGGGAATGGCCATTAGGAAATAAGTTATTGATTGTACAGTTATACTGAGGGCGCATAGCGTGTCAGCCTAGAGATGAGTCGACAATACAGAAAATACGATTTGAAGATGCCTAATCGAAGTGCGAGGTATGATATTTCATGGTAATATTTGTAAATACGGGTATAGAGCGACTGTTATTTATGTCCTTTGAATTATTTTTAGGATAAAATGTTACCTATATTACAATATCTGAATTCGATTCGGTAGCCGATTCTAAACAACTACTATCAGGATGTGCGTTTATTATGTTATATATTGTATAATAAATGCATTATAAAATAGTCACAATAAAAATGAGCGCGCGCGCGGGTTTGTGCATACGTGCGCACGTGCGTGTGTGTGTTTTTTTTGTATATGTCAGTTGTTACTGACTTGATAGCACGTGGTCGGCTTGCGATGTATCCGCTTGCCTTTCTTCTTGCGACGTTTGCGAATTATCGACGGAAACACTATATCGGGCTTCATACTGGAAAATAAATATCTGTGATCAATATTTTTTTTTATTTTCATGAGGGTACCATATAGTACAAAAGATTAAAAGGGGTATCACGTTATAGCAAAAACAAAACAATCTTAATTTATTTTAAGTACAGATTTTACTATGCTAATTATGATTTTAACGATGTTAAAATATAAGTATTGTTATTTATAAATATGCTTGCAATATACTTACATAGTGCGCAATGATGTAATGATCTGCAAGTAAATTATAAATTAACGTATATCAAATAATTAATTGTATTTATTTCCACACGTATTTATTTCCCTTCTCCCCAAAGGGGTTAATGTCAGGCAGGCAGTCGGTTGTAAAAGCTACAAGCCAAATCTTTCTATTACATGTGTTAAAAGCATGTTTCGCCGACCCCACTGAGAGTGGGATAAAGGCAGGTGGAAGAAGATGTAATAACCTAACCATTAAAAGCACTGACGTTAATTAGACAAATATTTTTAACCTAACACCTAAACAAATAGGTAATGATAATTTCGATTAAACCACAATTGAAACCAAAAAATATACCCCATACAAATTACTCCATTCATTTAAGTGCTACGATGCCACAGAAAGTTACACACAACCACAGACTGACAAAGATGTAAAACTTATAAAACCTCTTTTTTTTTTGGGGTTAAAAACTACATTAAACATACCATCGTGTCTAGTAATAATAGAGATATTTATAAAACAATCCTACATACTACTTACTTTTACATACTTTTCGGCTCGCCCGGGCCATTACCACTGTCTCAAAGAAAACCAGCGTAAAGTAGCAGCTTGCTGCTGCGTTTCGTACGGTAAGTGAGATATCCGGAGGCCCAAACCCCCCTCCCCTTCCCAATCCCTTAATTATCCCTTTCCTTTAAGGTCGGCAACGCACCCATGGTTCTTTTGGTATTGTGGGCGTACATGGGCGGTGGAGATCACTTACCATCAGGTGACCCACTTGCTCGTTTGCTGGCCTATGCCATAAAAAAATCATACCTTAGCTTTCTCAGTTTTACTGAGAATTTTCTTCGAAGCCGCGATGTTACCCTTGGGATCATTTCTGTAATACAAGCGCCACTGCTAAATGTATTATGTATTTCTTATTTGCTCGCAAAGCTATCCAAGATGTCTCTTCATCCTCTATATTTTTTACTAGCTTATAACCGCGGCACCACCTATCTAAATGCCTTATTCCAAGATATAAAGTTATCTATGTTACCCAGTTTAGGTTCTACCAATGTGACCGTACAGTCTTCAGGTGTTATTATTGACACATGTTTGTTATGCAATCACGTCTCAACGGCTAAATGGATTTGTATGGAATTTGGCACACAGATAGACCATGACCTGGAATTAAGACTTATGGAGACTTTTATCCCGGTAATAAGTTCTAGTGTAATATATTAATAAAGCTATTAACTTAGGGGGAGCCTCGAACAAATGCTGGTAATATATAAAACAAAACTCACAGATCATCAGCGTGCATGGCGGAATGGAACACATGTTCCTCGTAAGCCTTCCGCGTGTCGAAGTTGATATCACACTTGTCACAGAACGTGTTCACCTCCTCGTCGTCATCGGGACTTTCCTATAATAAAGACAACAATATTTATAGTAGTGACTGCCTCGGTGGCGTAGTTGTAACGCGTACGCGTTACGACTGAGGCTGACGCTGAGGTCTCGGGTTCGATCCCGGGGAAAGTGATATTCGGTTTTTATATTAGGAAAAGCTCAGTATCAGACCCGCGTCTGGAATTTGAGCCCGGTATGGCTATAGGCTCGCCCCCTATAACATCAAGGGACGGAGATACACTCGGCGAAATGTGGGTTTACTGGTAACACCTCTGCGTACCCCTTCAGGGATTACAGGCGTGAGTGCATATGTAATATTTATAGTATAGAGCACGGACCACGGATAATATTATATAATAGTTTTATTTAATTTTATTATTTATAAATTGATTGGTCCAGTGCTGGCGTACTAAAGTTGAGAACCGTGAAGCCCTTGGAGGGTTTGGAGTTCTGGGGTGGTTCATTTTCAAGTCGGGTAATCAATTTGTTTTAATTTAATTTTCCGGGATTGGAATTAGTGCCTTGTATGGCGATAGGCTCAGCATCATGGGACGGCAATAACCTCAGTGTAACTTGGTTGACTTAACTCTCGTCGTTGAACTCAGTGAAATACGAGTTACACCTCTGTCCACCCGCTCGGAGACAAAAGCGTATTTTTATTTATTTAGTACTAGCTTTTGCTCGCGACTCCGCCCGCGTGAATACTTTTCCGAAATAAAACGTAGCCTATAACCGTCTCCAGGATCCCATCTATCTCTACATCAAAATTCATCAAAATCGGTTTAGAGATTTAAGCGTGAAAGCGTAACAAATAGTTTTTTTTCATAAAGAGTATCCTATGTAACTTCTTATACCTCCAAGAATATGTGTACAAAGTTTATCATCATGAAACTTTGTACACATATTCTTTTAAGTAGTTTTCGCGTGAAAACGTAACAAACAAACTTACACTCACATCTATATTAGTTAGTAGTTTTAAATATAGTTATTACTGCCTCGGCGGTGCAATTGTAATGCGTACGCGTTATGATTAAGCTAACGCTGAGGTCTCGGGTTCGATCCCCGGATCGGGTAAAGTGGTATTGGGTTTTCCTATTACGAAATGCTCAGTATCAGCCTGGAGTCTTTGAATTTGAGAATTTGTGCCCGGTATGGCGATTTGGCTCGCCTCCTATCACATTATGGGACGGAGATACGCTCGGCGAAATGTGGGTGTACTGGTTACACCTCTGCCTACCCCTTCGAGGATTACAGGCGTGAGTGCGTATGTATGTATGTTATAATATTAGTACGATTACAGAATTTAACGGCGGTAACTGCACTAGGCTCTAGGCCTGTACCGCAGAGACCAATATGAATTTGTATGTATCGATGTATGTAAGAGTAACTTACAATTTCATAATCAACATGTTTGACTTTCTTGTGCTGATGCAATCCTGCCTCGCTGACAAACGAACTGCCGCATAATGTGCACACGTACTCGCTTCTGTGTGTACGTAGATGTGTGTAATATGTTGACATGTGCCTGAAATACTATTGTTATATAACAATGTCCTACTCCCCTTCTTTCTCTACTTAGCTTACGGCTAGGATCCACCTTCCTACTTAAACGCTTCCACTTGGGCCGATCTTAAGCATCTTCCGTATAGTCTTGTGTACAGTTTGAAAGGGCCGGAAGGATACAGAAGTGGTAGCTTGCTGTTGCGTTTTGTAAAGTGAGTATGATATCTGGAGCCCCAAATATTCCTTTTCTTCCTAATCTCCATACATCGTAATCTTTTCCTTTTAAGTAGGCAACGCGTCCATGATTCTTCTGGTATTTTGTGTCCATGGGTGATAAAGATCACTTACCATCAAGTGATCCAATTGCTCGTTTGCTGACCCCTGCTATAAGAAAGGGCTGCTCGGGGGCCAGCGGCCTAAAACTGGTCAGATATAGTCAAAATTTACCAACTATACATAAGGACTAGTCAAAACTAGGTTTAATGATCTATATACAACTAACCATGGCCATCTACCATCATCACCTACCTGAATGTCTGGTCACAGTGTATACATTTCTTCAACACACCGCTGTGAAACTCTTCATGAAGAACTGCTGTGTTCCTGAAAATAACATTCTAAGTAGATTACCTTTTTTTAACACAATTATTAACTTAAACTATCTATTATCAATGAACCTCGTATTAGAATGACTGCAATATGAAGCCCTTGAAGAAATGCTACTCCAATCCATAATCAGATACTCCATAGCAACATGCTTTGAAGAAACCTAGTATATTATATTAGGCATTGCCGGATTGGTCTAGTGGCAGCCTGCTTAGGCTGATAAACTGAAATTTGATTTGATTGATGATGATTTGAAAGGTGCTGCATTCAAATCCCTCTCTCTCAATTATGAAAAATCTCATATTATGATTTGTTCGGGATTGAAATTTGTACCGATATAGCGATAGGCTTATTCCCTATCACATCATGGGACTTAAATAAGCTCGGCGGACCATGGGTGCACCAATAATTACATCTCTGCATACCCCCTCCGGGAACACAGGGATGAGTAATATATAATAATAATAGTAAATCGTCAGCATTAATAAAATTAGTTTTGTTATTTATTTATTTTTTGTGATATTGAGGTGGCGTGTGGTAATGTAAAAAAAATACGAAATCGATTTGATATGAAATTCAAAATTACATATGCTCTTCGAAGTCGTAACCATTTACCCCACCGGTTATAGACGTGTATACAATTTATTTTGATTAGATTACCCCAAATCACAGAACCCAAAATTCATTATTAACTGGAGACACTCACTCCTGCATACAGACGAGGTCGCAGCGCAGACACTTGAACTTGTGATAATGTTGCAGCATATGCTTGCGTAACATGCACTTCCACTTGTATCGCATGCGACAGAACCAGCACTCAAACTTGCCTATACCCTGTAACGAGTTACCCCAATTACTCCAAGTACTGATCTAAATTAAAAAAAAACTAAAAATGACGCTTTTTTTACAATAAATATAGCATGTTATTATTTATTTTTCATTTATTAGTTGGATTTTCTATAAAAGCGTGTTTTTTTCATTTTTTATAACTATTATTTATTTTCAATGATTTTCAATAACATTTGAAATTAGTTAATTAAATTCATTTAATTTTTTGAATTGTCATTGTTTGTTGATAAGTATGCCAAATTTCGAGTTAATCCGACGTTTTGAAGGGGGTCAAAATCATGTTCAAAGTTTCCGTTACATACATATGTGCATATGAAGCTAATAAAAGCGTATTAAAAAATAGCTATTATAATGTAACCATTAAAACCAAGACATCCATCAGTAAAAGATCTATAATTTCAAAATGGCTGAACATATTATCATCAAACATAGCTAAAACCATTAAGATTAATTAGTAGTGTTCTAATAAAAAATCCATATTCTAATCAATTCTCGATGTTTATGTCCTAGAATGTGACCCACACACATAGACAGATAAAGGAGTCGGAGGGGATGGGTGGAGGGTTGTTGGGCATGGTTGAGCTTTACCTCAAAATGCCTCATCCTAGTATGTCTATTCAACATATCCTTTTTTGAGAATCCTTTGAAGCATTCCGTACACTTGTACGGTGCAGACAGATACTTCTGATCTTCAGCTCTTGCTCTAAACTCATTCAACGCTTCTTCCTCTGTCAACGTAAACACTTTCCAATTACTCAGATCCAGCCCTTTCTTCACTTTTCTATTAGGTTCACTCTCATCATCTCCACATCCTTTCCTTTTCTTTATTTCCTCATATTTAAGTATACTCTCTTTCTTCACATCCACAACCATTGCTACAGGGCTATATGGTTCTTTTTGGTCATCCTTACTTATCTTTTCCTTGTCAATAACATTTTCTATAGTCAATTCTTTGTCATTAGAATAATCACTGAAGAACTCAATGTCAGTGTTATGTTTTTCTTGTTTGATTGACGAGAGATTTGCTTCTTTGATAGTGTATCCTTTGACTTTATCAGACAATGTTACAATGTTTAGTTGCGATTCAAGGTTTCTGTTTTGACGATCTATTTTGTAGACTGCTTCGTAAGTGATCTGTAATATTAAATAGGTACAGTAATAAGAAAATATTCTCGTCTGTGAGGGGTACTGGCCCATGTATATATTTATTCTACACATAAATAAAAAGACATTTATTACATACGCACTCACGCATGTAAACACCGAAGGGGTAGGGAGAGGTGTAACCAGTACACCCACATTTCGCCGAGCGTATCTTCGTCCCATGATGTGATAGGGGGCGAGCCTATTGCCATACCGGGCACAAATTCCAAGCTCCATGCTGATACTGAGCATTTCATAATAGAAAAACCCAATACCACTTTACCCGACCCGGGGACCGAGCCCGACACCTCGGCATTAGCTCAATCGTAATGCGTACGCAATACAACTGCACCACTGAGGCAGTCACTTTATGTAATTTTATATCAAAATATTGTTTTAAAACTTACATTGCCCCTCCATTGGATCTCTTTGAGCGCTCTCTGTCCATTGTAGCATTTTTCTTTAAACTTGTGGTAATTGTGCAAGAATGTGGCGCATTCATAACAGAATGTTTGGGGTAGATCGTCATTCTCATTGACCTGTAGATAATTGTAAATTTTGTATTCAAGTTCTAAGTATTATTTTCTTTAATTTTTTTTTATAGTATAGGTGACAAACATTACGGTAATTAGATAAGTTATTAAGAAAAATCGTTATTACTTACTTTTAATGCCATAATTTCTTCGTAATAATATTTAAGTTGGAATCTATCATATTTGTACATTTTCGCTTCTGTCCGTAGACATATCCTACAAATTTTAAGGTTGGACATTTTTGCATGTTTATTTCACACTCAAAATTATAATATTTGTCACTAATATTAGTATTTTCATACATAAATGAGCGAAAACAAAAAATTGTTTGTTAATTTGATGGGAGAATTTCTTTTGGCTTGTCAAAACAAAACTACGTTCCATTACACGCCACTTATAATTTAAAATAAATAAACGAAATTTTCTTACATTGAAATTAAAAGACAAAGCAATTAAAATACATAATAATTTATTTGATTATATAATTTCAAATAATAAATTTTATTTATCACATAACTGTCAAGTTATTTGAGATAATTTAACCAAAATAACACATCTGATTGAAATGAGTATCAAATTGATTCTGTGTAACTAGGAACGTAAGGTGATTGTATTTTGAATGCACAGCTGCACCATCCTGCACAACGATTGCAACCAATTGCAACCCTTTGGCTTGCATAAATATTGAATTAATCCTTTATGATCTTTTATTTACCACCTATGCTTACAAATAAACTATTTTGATTTGATTTGAGCCCATTCATTTCTTCAAGGGAGAAAGTTATTAGAAGGAAAGTTGTATGAGCCCGTGCACCAGCCGTCGGTATTTAAAATTAGGCGTAGTAATTTCGAAAGAATATTTAAATAATGTTTGATTAGGTAGGTACTCGAAATGGTGTCCACAGTAGGAAAGTGCCCCACCTTGCTCTGCCGTGACTACGCACATGGGTCTGTGACAAGTTACGAGCTTATGCGTTTATGATTCAAAATTGATAAGCTCGCACTCCATTTAAAATTACTATCTTATTCCACCTGCCCTTATCCCACTCGCTGTGGGGTCGAGGCAACATGCTTTATAACACATGTTACAGAAAGACTTGGCTTGTAGTTATTACGACCGGTCGCCTGTCTGACGTCAACCCCTCTGGGGGAAAACATCCAGATCTCAAGCAAATATTTGTGGATCACACAAACATTTTGCCTCGGAGCGGGAATCGAACCCGCAGTCTCTCGCTTCACAGCCGGCTACTCGCACACTGCGCCACGGAGGCTGTCACGCCATTTAAAATTACTATAACAATATAAAATAATAAACCCGTTTTCCGTACTAATTATTTATTACGTATCTTCTTTACATAAAAAGCTTACACAACACAAAGCTACTCATAAATATTATACATTCAATACAAAGACTTTAATTCCATAGACGTGCTGTTCAGAAGTAAAATTGTGTTGTATACGCGGCCGGCGAGGCGGGAATGACGTCTAAGGCATGGGAGCGAGAGGAGTTGAGAGTAAGCGAGATGGCAATATTGAGACGGCTGTTTTGTTTGGTATTAGTTTTCATTCACAATAAATTAATTTTTCGATCAAAACCAAGAAATAATATAGTTAATTCTTCTTTCTTCTGTAAAATAACTTCAAATTGAATGAATAATATATGCACGTAAATAATGACAATGCTTGGCAAATAATGACAAATATTGGTCACAATAAACAATTTCGTGTTAGTTTATCGAATTTAACGTTCGCAGCTATTCAAACAACAACTGCTCTTGTCGCTCTCTCGCGAGCGACTAAATGTGTTGCGGTCAATTGTCCGTAACTAAGTGCTCAATTTCTTTGTACCGCACAGATTGTCTAGTAGTATACATTAAAGTCTTTGATTCAATACTAATAAATTATTTTAAAGCCGTTTTCTTTCAAAGTTGCAGACAATGTCAACACACAGATTTAGGACTCGTTTGATGAAACTAGTCTCTTTACATTCAGTCTTCACTTTTCAAATTTTGCAAAGTAAAGAAAAAGTGTTGCTGATTATTTATATCTTCCATCTGAAAATGTTTGTTTACATTATCTGCAAGTTCTATTGGAAAATACTTTTAAACCGGCTCCGGCTCGAGTCTTTTAAGCCTATTCACAATTTATTTAAACAGCTGTTAACTCCTTTCGATGAACATTTCTACACACACATACATTTAATATTTACTAAACTTCAATCTATGATATTATCTTCAGACCTTTATTAATACAGTGAGCATAGGCTCATTCATATATCGATTTATATATAGTTGAAATTATTAAATTATCTTAACTGAAATCTCCAGATAGTACGCAGAAATTAGCCATTCAGGTAAGGTTGTTTGTTAAGATCGCTATTACCGATAAGACCGCCTGTTGTTACATTTATTAATTGTTGAAATAAAACTCAAGTCAGTCTCCCCGTGACCACAAAGGCTGAAAAACTTCCCAAACGCCGGGACTAAAATAAAATTAAACCGCGATAAAATCCGTTTAAACTAGTTTTATTTCAATGTGTAATATTCGCGTAAACATAAGAAATCATTATTAATTGTTGTTTTTTCTAACTGTAATATTCTGAATGGTGTAGAATAAAGTGTTATCTATCTATCATTCAGGATAAAGTTCACCCCCTTAACTATGATTGGTTTATATATAAACAACATAATAATATAACTTTAATATTTTGATATATAATGTAAACTTGATAAAGTTTAGGTTTTTCTGTACACCCCTGGATCCATCGACATTCGTATAAAACAGATATCGATCTGGAGATTTGGATTAAGATAGCTTTTAATTTCGGCAGATAAGGATTTTTGCACTATGTAGTCTAGACTCTAGACTTACTCATTCGTCATGAATGCCGAGATGTCTATGCAACATAATTACACTTTTATCTTATAATTTTAAATATGATATTAATTTGTTTTGTACAAAAATTCATATATAGAAAACGGTAGTACTGTAAATCACAACTTTTATTACATAAAACCCCTGACAAATTAGGGTTTCAAGCATCTATACTCACATAATACTTATTCGGTATGGGATCTCTCGGTATCGACATTCAAAAAGTATCGACATATTCCCATATTTTTCATCTTCGTACTAGACAAAATATCGGTACAACGAATATTATTATATTTCAGTATCAAACTATCGATTAATTTAATTTTAGTATCGATTATCAGAGTATCGATATATATCCTCGATAGTTTTATCTCAGTATCGAGTACCTACGTATCGATAATGTCTCCGAAGCGATACCAATAGCTCACTCGTAGCCATATCTACTACACAACCCATAATCTATTATATTTCACCATCGTAACGCACGCCATTTGCCCAAAGTCATTTCGTTGGCCGTTTCTTTATTATGGTAGTGTTCTGCTATGAGTGATGATTCTTCTGGCGCCTCCGATTTCCTCTTTCTGGTTCTGTTAAGAATTATTTCGTTATATAAGTTTTTTTTGACACAACACAACACTACAACAATGTAAGCTCAAGCCTGTATCCGCAAAGGATAGGCAGAGGTGCAACAGGTACGCGGTTAGCCGAGAATAATGTTATAGGGCACAAATTCCAATCCCGGGCAACTCAGAATCAAAAAACCCGCAGAATCAAATTAAGATAGTTTAATGAAATCAATAATAAGAAGCTAATAATAATAATACTGTACCTTTTAGGATAAGGTTCTTTGAGATGTATGGTTCGGTAATGTAACTTCATACTCGCGACTTGAGTAAACCTTTTGTCGCATAACGAACATTCGACTGGCTTCTCTCCTGTGTGAGTCTGAAATATTATAAAAAAGTCATTTTCTTTTTACACCTGCCCTTATCCCACTCGCAGTGGGGTCAGCGGAACATGCTTGTTAACACAAGTTACAGAAAGATTTGGCTTGTAGTTTTTACGACCGGCCGCCTGACTGACGTCTACTCCTCTGGGAAGAAAACACCTAGACCTGAAACAAATATTTGTGGATCACACAAACATTTGTTTCGGTGCGGGAATCGAACACACGGCCTCTCGCTTCACAGCCGGCTACAAGACCGCTGCGCCACGGAGGCTGTTCTAATTAAAAAACAATAATATATATAAATATTGATAGGTAGCGGACCTTGGCTTCAAACCGGGATAATACATACATACATACGCACTGAAGCCTGTAATCCCCAAAGGGGTAGGCAGAGGTGTAACCAGTACACCCAATAATGTTACCGGGATAATGTAAGACGAAAATAAAGATTACAAAAGTGTTTATAAAACATCATTTTTAATAATAATTATAACATTTAGTTATAATAATAATAATAATAAATACACCCAACAGTCACACACATAGTCCTGAGCTCACACTAGGTAAACCTGTATCGTGGGTATCAGGAACTACGAGGGACTTGCCAACCCACAGCACCCAGACCCGAGACAAATATTTGTGGATCAGACAAACGTTTGTCAAGGTGCGGGAATCGAACCCACGGCCTCACGCTTCGCAGCCGGCTACTCGCCCGCTGCGCCACGGAGGCTGTCAAATTATAGTTTTATAGTTATTTGTTATAAGTGTTATATGTTTCAGTTGGTATGTTAATTATTTATTTTGTTATTAGATTGTTTTTATGTATGTGCATAACTTAAAACTGCATTATCGCATTAGGTTACCTAGCCTGTAATGGTAGTGTAGTGTGTAAATAATAAATAAATAAAAAATAATAGTTTATAAAATAAAATGCAGTGATAGCTCAGGTGGGAGTGGTATGGATTGTCGAGACGAAAGCCGCAGGTTCGAAACCAGCCCCAAGAGCATACACCTCTGACTTTTCTAAGTTACGTGTATATTAATTGTTAATTATCACTTGCTTTAACGGTGAAGGAAACATCGTGAGGAAACCTGCATACCTAAGAAGTTCTCCATAAGAATTTCGAAGGTATGTGAAGTCTACCAATCCGCATTAGGCCAATGTGGTGGACTAAAGCCTAACCCCTGTCATTCAGTAGAGGAGGCCCGTGCCCAGCAGTGGGACGTATATAATACAGGGCTAGTAGTAGTAGTAGTTTATAAAATAAAATTATAGCTATCGCTGCTTATAACGACTCAAATATGACCACACCTTTCCGTAACACGTTGTCTATGAAACTTACCAAGTAATGACGTTGTAAAGTCCCCTTAGCATTGAACTGCATACCGCACGTAGTACAAGTGTATTGTCTCTCCCTTGTATGTGTGTTTACATGACTGTAAATACTGTTCGGCTGCCAACAATAACAAATTAATTATTATATTATTATAAACATCGAAATAAGAATGCCTCGGTGGCGCAGTTGTAATGCGTACGCGTTACGATTGAGTCTAGCGCTGAGGTCTCGAGTTCGATCCCTATAATCCCCGAAGGGGTAGGCAGAGGTGTAACCAGTACACCCACATTTCGGCGAGCGTATCTCCGTCCCACAATGTGATAGGGGCGAGCCTATCGCCATACCGGGCGCAAATTCCAGACTCCGGGCTGATACTGAGCATATCGTAATAGAAAAACCCAATATCATTTTACCCGACCCGGGGATCGAACCCGAGACCTCAGCGTTAGCCTCAATCGTAACGCGTACGCATTACAACTGCGCCACCGAAGCAGTCAAAAGTTAGTGTCTAAATATTAAATTTCTAGATCCGAGATACGACGTTCTGCACCGCGCAAAAAATTTAACGTATCAAGTGTCAACTAGAGATTATTATGCACAGACTTTTATATATAGCCCGACCCCCTTGCACAGAGTTTTGGTGGGGTCATTTTTTGCTTGAGTTACGTTTCTTTTCATCTTATTTCGATGATTATAACAGACTATAATAAATGACAAAATTTTGGATGTTTGTGAGTTTATGAATTTATATGTTTGTGAGTTTATGAATTTATATGTTTGTGAGTTTATGGATTTATATGTTTGTGAGTTTATGAATTTATATGTTTGTGAGTTTATTAATTTATATGTTTGTGAGTTTATGAATTTATATGTTTGTTAGTCCATAACGCCGTGACGGCTGAATGGTTTTGGATGAAATTTGGTACACAGGTAGACCATGACCTGCATTAAGACATAGGCACCCGGAAAGCTAGTGACCAATAAAGAATATAATGTACCAACTCACCGCCAACAAAGCTCCACATATCTCACAGATGTACCTCTCCTGTCCTTGCAGAGTATTCGCAGCTCCAGATCCTGGTGTCTTGGTGCTGACCATCGGTAACGGCAGGTCAGGATGTTCCGTCTGATGGTGTTTGGTATACGCTGTTAGAGTTGAGAAGTTTTTGTTGCACTGTAATGACATTAAATGAAATGAAATAGTTTTATTAATCATATAGGCAATTAAAATAACGCTTATGACATGTCAGTACAAAATAAAGAAACTTATGTATGGAAATCATATCAACTAATGTATACATAACATACATAGCATCGTCAAAATACACTGGGCAATTACACTAAATTGTTGTCTTTTCATTTTACATTTTACATTAGTAACAATATTTGTAATATGGAAACGTCCATTATTAATTATTGAATATTTTGAGTCGATATGGACCACTGCATTTAACTGCACTGTATGGAAAAATTAAGTTTTTCTCAATCTATGTCAAATTGCTGTATTGCACGAATATGTTATAAAGTTATTTTAAAAAACGTGTTAAATTGCCCTATTGTAAACTCCGACAAATAAGAGGGTGTTATAATTAGTTTCACTTTTCCTATCTCTCTGTCTGTGTGTGTGTGTGTGTGCGAGTATGTGTTTGTGTGTGTGTTAGGTACAGGCGTGTTGAGTTGTTTTAAAAGTTGCATTGGCTGGTCCAATAGGAATCCATAGCTGTTCAATTATCGAAAGTATATTGTCAATTGACTCGAGAGTTCATAGCAATAATAGTATTTTCACGATAAATGTATAAAATACAACACGCTTTTAATAACTTTTCACAAAGAAAAATACAAACAATTACAATTTTGCGATAATTTCGGCAAGAGTATTAAAACGCGATTATGCCCCAGTATACGTGATTTTTGCTACACAAAAGATATGCACATATTAAACCGCTTTTTTTTAAGTATAGGCCGGCAAACGAGCGAGTGGGTCACCTGATGGTAAGTGATCTCCACCGCCCATGTACGAGTACGCCGACAATACTAAAATAATCATCGGCGCGTTGCCGACCTGAAAGGAAAGGGATAAGTAAGGGATTGGGAAGGGAAATTTGGGCCTCCGGATATCACCGTAGGAAACGCAGCAGCAAGTTGCTACTTTACGCCGGTTTTCTGTGAGACAGTGGTAACGACCAGGACGAGCCGGCCCATTCATGCTGTAGACAGAATTGTCTACAGCGTGGCTCTACCACTCAATATATGTATGACTCACTATGGTACATTGTGTATGTTTCCGCGGCACCCTTCTGATGACGATGCCTCCTTTCAAATTCATCAGTGTTGGAGTTTCTTCTGATCTGCGAAATAATGATTTGTGACTTCAGCCTCACGAATATGTACATCGAAAACGGAGACGGCTTATAAATGGAATATTACACATTGAAATAAAACTAGTTTATACGGATTTTATCGCGGTTTAATTTTATTTTAGTCCCGACGTTTCGAAAGCTTTTCAGCCTTCGTGGTCACGGGAGAGACTGAACTTTTTCAAAAATTAAATAATAAATGTATTATTTTAAAATGAAGGTAAGCAGTGTAACATTACCTTTTCGAGCCGACCTACACCTCAGTCTCTAAAATAAAAACTTAACCGCGATAAAATCCGTATAAACTAGTTTTATTTCAATGTGTAATATTCGCGTAAACATAAGAAATCACTATAGAATATTTCCGTCTGTAACAGCATCATAACATAATTGTTTAATATGTATATTATTTATTATTGTATGTATTTATGTACCTATATATGAATATTATATGTATCGTGTATGTAGCTTCTCTTTCTGTAAATTTATTTATCCTTATATTGTTTTTTTTTTATGTATTAGTTAGTACCTATATTGAATATTGTTCTTTTCTCTAACTTGGATCATTATTTTTGCACCTACCTTCTTCTATCGCTGCACCACCTTAGGTTGGCTGGCAGAGAATGCCTCCGGCATTAAGTCCGCCTTTACATAACTTGTATGAAGTGTAAATAAATAAATAAAACATTCATTTAACATTTAACCATTTTATCCCCGGTCAGGATGGCTCGTCAGTTTAATGAACTGGCCAATACTATCTTAGAACTCGATATCTTCACTCCTACTAATACATCATACATTAGAACACTAAAGGATGTCCTCTATCCCAAACCTGATGGCCCGGACTCATCACCTCAAACCACTCTCGTTGCCTCAAACACAACCTCATTCAATTAGTAATTTCTTTATTGGTGACTTGCAGTGATAGCTCAGCGGGGAGTGGTATGGACTGTCGAGACGAAAGTCGCAGGTTCGAAACCAGCCCCAATTGCATACACCTCTGACTTTTCTAAGTTATATGTGTATTAATTGTTAATTATCACTTGCTATAAAGGTGAAGGAAACATCGTGAGGAAACCTGCATACCTGAGAAGTTCTTCATAAGAATTTTGAAGGTATGTGATGTCTGCCAACCCGCATTAGGCCAGCGTGGTGGACTGAGGCCTAACCCCTCTCATTCAGTAGAGGAGGCCCGTGCCCAGCAGTGGGACGTGTATAATACAGAGCTGGTATTATTATTATTATGTTATATTATTGGTAACTCAATCTGTTTTCATGTAATTTTAAATATTTGTAACACCTAACACTCTTCTACATCACTTTTCTATATACACATATTTTTTGGACTACAATCTAGTTCATAACTGTATAATTTTATTTCATAACTTTGGAATAAATGTAATCTGTATTGTGTCTCTCTATTCTAAAAAAAGTAACTGACGCCGCCGCTGCCAAAAGCTTGTCACGCCATCTCCTCCGAAACCGCTGGGGGTATGGGGTCGAGACCGATACCAATCGATGCAGAATAATGTGGGGAAGAAAGTAAGATATATCTCATATTCTGTGTGTTTTTTGTGGAAAAACATGGGCAACGCCCCTAGTATTATAAAATTAAATAAACTTACGCGGAATGCATCGCGGAGTGCATCAAATGTTCCTCGTAAGCTTTGTTAGTCTCGAATTTGACATCGCATCGGTCGCAGTATGTAGTCTGCGCGGCGTTGTCTTGATTCTCCTGTATATCAAAAAAACTAAAATTAATTTAAATATTTATTAATATATTGCCTCGGTGGCGCAGTTGTAATGCGTACGCTTTACGACCGAGGCTGACGCTGAGGTCTCGGGTTCGATCCCCGGGTCGGGTAAAAGAGATATTGGGATTTTCTATTACGAAATGTTCAGTATCAGCCCGGAGTCTGGAATTTGTGCCCGGTATGGCGATAGGCTCGCCCCCTATCACATTATGGGACGGAGATACGCTCGGCGAAATGTGGGTGTACTGGTTACACCTCTGCCTACCCCTTCGGGGAATACAGGCGTGAGTGCGTATGTATGTATGTATATTTATTAAGTGCAATAGCCACGCTGTAGACCGTTTTTGTCTACAGTATGAATGGCTGTATGTAATATATTATCCGAAGCAGGCCCGTATCTAGGGGGGGGGGGGGCGGGACCGGGAGACCCGCCCCGGGGCGGCAATATCAGGGGGCGCCAAAATCATAATATAATATATTTAAAATAAAAAAAAGGTCCACAAAGCGCCTAGCATACGGAAGCCTGGTTGGCTCACCGTCGACTTGTAAGAAAAAGGCGCCACACAGGCCCTTTGTGCATCATTATTTGCTTTTCTTTTAGTTTTCTTAAGTAATTTATCTCAAACGCTGGAGAGGTGGCGCCTCTATCAAGTTTCTGTCCCGAAAAAAATGTAGATCCGGGGCTGATCCGAAGGCCCAAATCCCCCTACCCTTCCAAATTCCTATTCGGCTGTTTGAATGGCAGAATATCATTCGGGTGTTTTTGCATTGTGGTGATTAATTACCATCAGGTGACCCAATTGCTCGTTTACCGGTCTCTGCTATAAAAAACATGTCATCAGAGATTATCTATCTCCATAAAGACATAAATACGAAATCCATTTATGGCTAAATTTACAAGAAGCATGAGCCGTAAATAAAAAATCACTCACAGTGTCCATGATGTGCTTGACCCTGCGATGCATGTACAGGCCGAACTCGCTGACGAATGACTCACCGCACAGAGCGCATAGATGCTTACTTCTATGCTTGCGTAGATGCGTGTAGTAAGTTGATAAATGCCTAGTAAATGTATTAATTATAATATATCAAACAGGAAAAAAAAGTTTTTTAAACATTATTGCCCCCTCTTACGTATTGAATTGCCCAAAATAATTATTATATGAATACTTACGTGAATTGTTCATTGCAATATTCACAGGTCCGTGTCACCCCATTGTGGAACTGGTCGTGATGATGGGCCGATGTCCTAAAAATAAAAACCATTTGTAATATCAGCTGCAGCGGTATAAAACAATTCACAAAATATTTCAGGAGAGCTTATGCTAAGCGGACATAAGCCCACGATATCTCGCACACAGTATCAACTAGTTTCAAATTTGTACCGCATTGGCATAGAGTGATAAAAGATATAGAGATAGCACGAGAAAAAGAGACGGCAATATATTCTCGTTGCATGAATACCGGACTGATGTTAGATAGACATAGATATAACCAGATAATATTTAAAACGAATCGATAAAATTATCTCGAGTCACTATGGCAAGCCTGCATGAATAAAAAATATACATAATGGTAATTAAATAAATAAATAAATACACCCAACAGTCACACACATAGTCCTGACCCCACACTAGGTAAACCTGTGTCGTGGGTATCAAGAACTACGAGGGACTTGCGGTCCCACAACACCCAGACCAGAAACAAATACCGGGTGGTAATTTACAAGGTGGTAGGTCCCTCGTTTGCGAGAGGCCGGCTGGGTTGGTACCACCGCTTTGTCTATTTCTGCCGCCAAGTAACAGTGTGTAAGCACTGTTGTGTTCCGATTTGAAGGACATTGAAGCCAGTGTAATTACTGGGCATTATGAGACTTAACACCTTATGTCTCGGGGTGACGAGCGCAGTCCAGTGTCATGCAGTGCTTTGTTAGTCAAAGTTCTGTGTGGCGTTGCTTCTGTTTATGAGCAGGCGTGGCGCTTACCATCAGGCGAGCGACCTACTCGTCTTGTCATTCAAGCTATTTGTGGATTAGGCAAACATTTGTCTCAGTTTGGGAATCGAACCCACGGCCTCGCGCTTCGCAGCCGGCTACTCGCCCGCTGCGCCACGGAGGCTGTCGAATGAAATGAAGCAATTATATCATTAACATTTTATCCATATCAGTTCTGACCATTTTTAAATTAGGTTTATTCTATTTAGATAATTAATAAACAGTATTTTTCGATACTCACTCTCTAGAAAATGTAAGGTCACATCTCAAACATTTGTATTTATTATAATGCTCCTTTATATGCCTGCTGAGTAATGATTTCCATTTGAACCTGATGCGACAGAATCTGCACTCCATTGAACCGTTAGACTGCAACAAATATCTAAATAAAATCTTACTTTAAACCTACATTAAATAGGAGAAATTTTCTCCTACGACACAGGCACAAATATCACAGAAAATTATCATTTAAGATTCTTATTTTAAAAATGATACTGTCAATGACAGTTTTCAGTTTAAAAAAACTGGGTTATACGGTAAACTCTCACCATTTAATGAGACTTAACTTAGCATGAATATGTCGAGCGCATGTTGAGCAAAAGCAAGATGCTCGAACAATTTTCATTGATAAATTGATAATTTTCTTTGTCTCTTTCAGTGTGTAAGCACTGTTGTGTTCCGGTTTGAAGGACATTGAAGCGAGTGAAATTACTGGGCATTATGAGTCTTAACACCTTATGTCTCGGGGTGACGAACGCAGTCTAATGTCATGCAGTGCTTTGTTATTTAAAGTTCTGCGTGGCGTTGCTTCCGTTTATGAGCAGGCGTGGCGCTTACCATCAGGCGAGCGACCTGCTCGTCTCGTCATTCAAGCTAATAAAAAAACTGTATTTCAATAGCGTTCAAAATATCGTGTAAGAGAAATTTCGCTGTAGCGCATGTTTCGATATTCTCATCGTGGCCATGCAGGCTGTCACATCAACATGTGCGAGCATGCTCGAGTCGTCGTTTGCGACCAATAACGCAGAAGCTCGGGTCGACGCAAGCCAAGTCACGAAAGCGTGGCATCCCAAGTTCTTTTAATTCTCTCGATAGATCGCAGAAAAGCCAATTTGAAGGTCACGCGTACAAATCTGAGTGGTAGAGCCAATTTTGTCTACAGCATGAATGGGCCGGCTCGTCCGGCTCGCTACCACTGTCTCACAGAAAATCGGCGTAAAGTAGCGGCTTGCTGCTGCGTTTCGTACGGTGAGTGAGATATCCGGAGGCTCAAATTCCCCTCCCCTTCCCAATCCCTTACTTTTATCCCTTTCCTTTAAGGTCGGCAACGCGCCCATGATTATTTTAGTATCGTGGGCGTACATGGGCGGTGGAGATCACTTACCATCAGGTGACCCACTTGCTCGTTTGTCGGCCTATGCCATAAAAAAAACAAATTATTCAGCGTGATTGGTTAATTTCCGGTATCTAAAAAAATGGCCGTAAATGCGGCGCCATGTACACGCATCGCTTAACTGCACCAATGTGCATTGACAATGCGTAAATATGGAGACAAGTGGTACCCTGTAATTTAGAGTCTTGTATACATCATTGTAGTGATAGCACCCGGACGAGCCGGCCCATACATGCTGTAGACAAGTGTCTACAGTGTGGCTCTACCACTCAAATATTTTTTTTTTTTTTTTTTTACTAGCCCTTTATTATATACGTCCCACTGCTGGGCACGGGCCTCCTCTACTGAATGAGAGGGGTTAGGCCTTAGTCTACCACACTGGCCTAATGTGGGTTGGCAGACACTCAAATATATTACTTAATATATCAGTATTCTTCGATCCAATTAATTTTTTATTTCTTATTTGATTTGCACAAACACAATGACTTAAAATAACTTTATTCAATATAACTCACCTCACTATGCCTCAATTTGATATGCCGTTTCATCATATCCTCTTTTGAAAATCCTTTCAAACATCCAGTACATTTGTATATAGAATTTATGTATTTCGGATCCTGAGCTCTCGCTTGAAACTCTTTTACCGCTTCTTCTTCTGGCAAGCTAAACTTTTGCCAGTTCTTACTATTCAAATCTTGCTTCTTATCCCAACTTTTTTTAAACTTCTCCTGTATGTTTACATCTTTTCTTTCTTTTTTCTTTTTAGATTTCATACCACTCTTTTTAATTTTCCTTTTGGACGTCCTTTTGATCAGTTTAATTTTGTTGCCTTTAGATTCTTTTGTTATATTTTCTTTAATAGGTAATTTTAATTCAACTTCATGAATCTTTGATCCCTTATCAAATTGTTTATTTTCATCATCTTTTTCAACATTTTCCTTTTCGATATTTATCTTTTCATCATCAATAGTATCTTTAGAGATATATTTTGGTATGTTATTAAGAGTTATATTATCTTCCTCGTCATATTTCATGTCATCATCATCTACATCATCATATTTCATACCACAATCATCACTTTTAGGAGATTTTACATCTGAATATTCATTAAGATTAACCATTTCTGGACTAGGTATGTCTGCTTGTTTGTAAACTCTATTTTTACTGTGTTTTATTACATATGTTTTCACTCTATTGCTTTCATTTATAATGTCTATTGATGATTTAAGATTGATTCCTTTTCTATCTATTCTTGATATTGCCTTTAATGTAATCTACAAGTTAAAAAACAGTGAATAAATTATAAAAAAGGTACCTACTTGACTATCCTCAATTTTACACATTATTATATGCAACCGAAACAAGGTGGTAGGTCTTTTGAAGCAAGAGGTCATCTGTACCACCCCTTTTTTCAATTTCTGCAGCCAAGCAGAAGCGTGTAAGAACTGTTGTATAATAGTAAAATAAACAAGTAGGTGTATTATTATACCAACATTAAAATAAAATCCAATACCCTGCAGTCCACCTTGGGCTGGCAAGATTCTAGGGTCTGGCCCATCTGGCCCACTTACATGTTAGGCCTATGCCATGTCTTACACTCTCATCATCTAATACAAAATTAAACACTTACAGAACCCCTCCAAAGCATATTTTGCAGTGTCTGCTGTGCAATATGGCACTTCTCTTTGAACTTGTGGAATTTGTGAAGCATCATTGCACATTCATAGCAGAAGTAATGAGGTAGACCATCATCCTTTACCTATAAATGAGACACATAAACTTATGCCCGTTTTCACCACCAATCCCTAAGTTTAGGTAAGCCCCTAAGACATTTTAAGTGTTAATTTTGCTTTCACCATCACATAGGGGACACCTATGTTTCAAAGGTGTTGCTTAACTAAGTGAAAACAAACTTTGGTAAGGGATAGATTTATAGACTTCCTTAGGTTAAGGGACCCTTAGGAAGTGTTTGTTGAAACAAATTTTGGTGAAAACGGGCATTAAGCTCACACCTGTATCCACAAAGGGGTAGGCACTAGGCAGAAGTACAAAAAATACACCCATGGTTCACTGAAATTATTTTATCTCATTTGATCAGACCATGTTGTTTACCCATTATATTTAAAAAAAACAATACATGTTTGAAATTGGAAAAAGCTATTTTAGCTGCGATTTCAGTGAATAATATGTGGTTACTAATTCGTGTTTAACTTAAATGTTATGAATATGCAAATTAAAATTGTTTATAGTTAACCAAATGAAATAATTTAGGTGTGTCTACGAATATTGCTGTATTATTATACTTCCAGGATTCGAGGCAAAGGAATCAAAAGATACTTAAATTATTTCACGTATATATAAAAGTAATAGTTCAACGCAAAAATAATTAATAATCATTACCATTTGAGCCATAACTTCTTCATAATATTGTTTCAGACGAAAATCATCGAAATCATACATTTTAGTATACGTGCGTAAACATACACGACACACTTTTATGTCCGACATCTCACTTTAATTATTTTAAGTTATAAAATAAGCAAATACGTTTAAAAACAAGTATTAATTAAATTAAATAAACAAATGTAAACAATAAATATCTATTAAAGCGAAGTCAGCCATAAATTGACAGCTCAGCTGTCAAGAACAGAGTTGCCAGGAGATGTATTGCAATTATTCAGTACTCTCAAAAATGGATTAATTGAATAAAAAGACTGAAGTGAACCACCAACATCTTAGGCCCAAAGCCAACCTCACATTCATGTGGTTCATTCTGGTGATTAACTTGTGAGATAATGGCGAATCTTGGTTCCCGTTGCGGGCTGTGGGGTCCCCCATATAATACCATATGACGCGGCCGTCATGTCTATGCCATGGAAAGATGGACGCTGGTATTGAGTCGGGATAACGCCGGGCAGAAAGAGAAATATTGTGAACAGTTTCACCAAAACTGACGACGCGACGTTCAGGAATCAGGATCAGGTGATGTAATATTTTGGGTGTGTTTAATAAAATAAGTTTTGAAGTAATTTTGGGTTTGTATCCAATTATACGTAAGAGTACAGAATCATTCTATAGTGAATACAATCGGCCTCTGAATTATCAGTTTTTGTATCTAAATAAACAGTCTGGCAGCCTTGTTCGTGAATAGTGATGATGCGCAGTAAAATGTTGTATGTAATCGTTGACTGAGTTTCCTCTAATGGCCGTTCCCAATATTAATCTTAAATTTCACGATAGATAGCTATCGTCAAACATCCGTATTGTTCTATCTACTGCTTGGAATCGTCCCTATTTTTTAGATATGCACGTCGGATACTATGATAGCAATAGATAGGCAGTCTATCTGGGCCCTCTTGTACGTTATGTTCATACAAGCTGAGAAAGAAGAACTATTGTATAATTTATATAAAAAAATATGAAGATATGATTTAGATTAGAAATATAAGTTTTCTTTTAACATTTATCTATAATTCTTATTTTTTACCACTAATAATGAAATACTAATAACGAGAAATATTATTATTAGAAATATATTGCAAAACACAATGTAATAACGAAACGTTTTACTGTCAATACATTACGGATCTGAATACAAGTCCTTTGAACGAAAATCCCAAGCGAATTTGGGTGATTTTACTGAAGTGGGGAATTATTTTGTTCGCATTAACAAATATTTATATGTCTCTTGCACTTAATTTAATTATCAAAACGGTGCATTATTTATATTTATGGGAATTTTATTTATATTTTCTTTTAGATTTTTACTAAATTTATTTAGTTTTTGTTTTCAGTGCAAGTGCCATGTAAGCCTCATCATACTCATGGCTATTTCTTCAAAATGCGTTATTTATTTCGTTTTTTTACAGCCGAGGATATCTGTTTATCGGTGAAAATCTACCGATAAAGAAAAAACTAAATAACTTTATCGACCGATAGCACTTAAAAAATATTGGGACGCTTGATCTGTCATTTTCATAGTGTTGTATATCTGTAGTCAGCTATCAGTCCTCTCATCGGTAAACAGCAATGAAGAATAGGATTACCTATCATTAGTAAGTTTATTGGGACGGTAAAACGGAAAATAGATAAAATTTTCTATCGCTGGTATAGCAAAACTAGAGACAGACAGAATATAGGGAACGGCCATAAGTAATGCAAATAGAATAGATCGACTAATTTAATCTATGAAAACTCTGGTTAGAGGACATCACGGAGGAAATCAACTTAAAAAGTCGATTCTACCCAAGCTTATTCCCTTTCACTCCGTTCAGAAACCAATTTAAAGTACCGGCCAAGTTCTTCGACCCCGTTTATCGTTTTTTGTGCTGTAGGTACTGAATCGTATTTATTTTTACATTTCATATATTCTTTTTTTTATTACTTGGTAATTTTATCATAACATGTGTAAATATTTTTAAATTCTATTCTAATATAAATCGCGATTGCTTCACCTCGGGATTCAACCCAGGCTCACTAAGTTTTATACTCAGTATACTGCCACCAGATCAATTAAGCGATGAAAAATCCAAATGCCTGTGACAATATTTATGTCCAATACTTATTAATCAAGGAATACAAAACTCTCTACCGAGATTAGTAATGGTTCCCAACAATGTTCAAGACTGAGCGAAGTTGAAGCGTCTAAGTAGGTAGGTGGACCCTGACAATAAGCCGGAGTAACGCCAGTCATAAAGAAATATAGAAAAATACCATTAGAAAACTAATATATTCTTGGTCCTTCCAGCCGGATATTTACGAAATAAATTTAGAGCTCTAAAATCAGATCGATTTAGCATACAGCACAACGTTGGGCTTATGTATGATCCTTTAAAGCTTTATATGTTTATTCGAGAAAGGGCACAAAAATGAAACCAGAAGTATAAATAAAATTGTATTTTCTACAATCTACACATACACAAGACTCACAGACATTTCTAATTTGCGCGAAATATTATTTACACAGATTTGTACAAGACGCCATATTAGTGTAAATATTATTTCCTGAACAATATCACTCATACATACACAATATAACAACAATAAGCGTCACATTTTACAAATCCGTCTAAAATTATTAAATAATACTTTTACGAAGTTGTTATTTTATTAAGTTTATTAGGGACAAAAATCTGTTAGTGAATGGGTATTTAATAGAAATATGAACAAACGTAGTCTGCTTTTCATAACTGCTGAGGTACTTCAACCTTTCAGATATCTCGTTTTCAGATGCAGTAGTAAGTTAAATAACTGGACCAAATTAATATGAAAAAAAAAAAACAAAAACCCCCGGTCACAATAAAAAATTATCGATACAAACTTTATTTGTCTATCCCTAGTACGTACCATTTAAAACCATAGATCATGTATAATATAGATTATATGGCATATACTGGGTGTAAGGGAAACACTTCCGAAAACTAAGACACAAGTGCTGGTGATTACGGACATGATACCACTAAAGAATACATACATACGCTCTCATATCTGTAATCCCTGAAGGGGTAGGCAGAGGTGTAACCAGTACACCCACATTTCGCCGTTTGTCGTAATCTATTGTCTGTTTAGCTCTTTTGTGAACTATTAGTTACTATTGATGACATTTTAACCAATGTTCGTTGAAATTGTAATTAGGTTTGTTTTTTTAATAATACTTTTTAAGGCTGCCCGCAGCGCCATCTATGAATATGGCGTTAACGATTCAGAGTCTCCTTCGGTTTGGAAAACCTCGAGCATCACATCATCCGTCTTTTTTCTTCTGTTTCTGTAAGAAAGTGATAACTTAACAATGTTTTATTATGGTTTTATAACACGTGTGACAGCCTCCGTGGCTTGTTGGCTACTCGCCGGCTGTGAAGCGAGAGGCCTCGGGTTCGAATCCCGCACCGAAATATATGTTTGTGTGATCCACAAATATTTGTTTCGGGTCTGGGTGTTTTCTCCCCAGAGGGGTAAACGTCAGGCAGGCGGCCGGACGTAAAAACTAAGCCAAATCTCTCTATAACATGTGTTAATAGGATTTTGCGCCGAACCCACTGCGAGTGGGATAAGGGAAGTGGAACTGTCTACAACGTGGCTCTACCACGTAGATTTATAATAATAGTGTACATATACTTGTATGATCGACAAAATAAGTAAAAGCTATACCGTTTCGGATACGGTTGTTTGAGATGGAAAGTCCTGTAGTGTAGTTTGACGCTGTTGCTCTGAGTGAACCGTTTATCACACAATGAACATGCGAAGGGCTTCTCTCCTGTGTGCGTCTGTAATCATACAATAATAATTCGATTAGGTTCGTTTCCCGTACAGGCACAAATGTTAATACACAAGAAAAAATATTTATTCGCAATAAGCAAAAATTAAAAACACTTAAATATATATAAAGCACATCTAGTGCTCGTCACAAAAACGACATCAACTCAGCATAAGCTGGTAATAATACCAGCGCTAGTCTTCCGTTGGTCCGCTTACGTGAAGTCACATACGCATTCACGACTGTAATCCCTCAAGGGGTAGGCAGAAGTGTAACCAATACATCCACATTTCGCCGAGCTTATTTCCTTTCCACGATGTGATAGAGGGCGAGCCTATCGCCATACCGGACACAATTCCAGACTCCGGACAAATTCTAAGCATTTCATGATAGAAAATCTTTATATTAACTCATCTCATCAACTCTATATCATCAAGGGGAATTGGGCCTCCGGATATCTCGCTCAGCGTAAGAAACGCACTACTGTATGCCGGCCTTCTGTGAGACAGTGGTAACGATCCGGACGAGCCGGCTCATTCATGCTGTAGACAAAACTGTCACAGTTTTCGAATTCGTATAAAATGACTACCGTCGAAGTGTCAAACTAGTAATTCATACGGTAATAAAGGAAAAAATCGCTTGAAAACAATTATCATATTCGAATAATATGAAATAAAATTAACCATATGATTAATTTTAATTCATCATAGTTCCCACTAGTGGCTACTAATACTCGACGTATGGAGATACAAATACAAATATTTATATCGTATCCAAAAAAATAATTACAAGGAAGTATGATAAAATGCAACGGTCCCCGCACTAGGCGCACCTGTATCGCGGGAGACCAGTTACATTTACAATAATTATTCTTCTTTACATTAATAAAATCAGAGTGGGCGTAACAACGAAAACTTTGATCGTTTAAGAAAACTATGAAAACTTGTACTAGGCCTACAGCTTGGCTCTGCCACTCAAAATGTGATGCAATACATACCAACTGGTGTCGATTCATGCTACTCTTCGAATTGAACTGAACACCACATGTGTTGCAAGTGAACATACGCTCCCGTGTGTGAGTGTTTAAATGATGGGTAATGCTTACTGCCTGGGGAAGAGTTTTATTCATCATACTAATATTATAAATGTGAATGTAAGTTTGTTTGTTACGCTTTCACGCGAAACCTACTTAACCGTTCATCATGAAACTTTGTACACATATTCTTGGAGGTATAAGAAGTAATATAGGATACTTTTTATGAAAAATATCTATTTGTTTGTTATGCTTTCACGCCTAAATCACTGAACCGATTTTGATGTAGAGATAGATGGGACCCTGGAGACGGTTATAGGCTTCGTTTTATTTCGGAAAAGTATATTCACGCGGACGGAGCCGCGGGCAACAGCTAGTCATACATAAATACATACGCATTCACGCCTGTAATCCCCGAAGGGATAGGCAAAGGTGTAACCAGTCCACCCACATTTATATTTATATTATGTGATAGGGCATAATTCCAGACTCCGGGCTGATACTGAAGATTTTGTAATAGAAAAACCCAATTTCAGTTTTACCCGACCCGGGGATCGAACCCGAGACCTCAACAAAGCAATCGTACCGCGTACGCATCACAACTGCGCCACCGAGACAGTTTTATTCATCAAAATAATTAATACAGGATAAAGGCGTGAGCCTTTATCCCCGAAGCGGTAGGCAGAGGTGCATCTTGTACACCCATGTTTCACAGAGCTTATTTGATGTAACAGGGACCGAGCCTATCGCCATATCGGGTACAAATTCCTACCCCGGGTAAATCAAGTGAGAATTTTCGAATCGATTACTCAAATTGTGATTGCCCTACAGGAGAATTGAACACAGAACCTCACAGTTCTGACTTAGTACACCACCCCCTGTCTTAAGTTTTCGGAAGCGTTTTCCTTACACCCGGTAAGTATACAGAATATTAAATTTTATATAAAATTGTATAAAATGTTTCCCGTCTTATATTTTATCTGTAACTTACGAGTATACAATATACATATACTCGATAACCCTAGAGGGGTTGATCGTATAAACTACACGCTAAATCTTTCTGTAACGTGATAAAAAGCATGTTGCGCCGACCCCACTACGAGTGGGAAAGGGGTAGGTGGAAGAAGAAGAAAAAGTAACATATACTTGAAGATTGAAAAATCGGCTTTACTAAACTCTTTTCAATTGTGAACTACAGCTAGGCAGATAATTGTATTTTATCAATAATAACTGTTACATAACGAGTTTTATTGTAGTACTTATCTCTCTATTCTAAAAAAAAGTAACTGGCGCCGCCACCGCCGCTGCCAAAAGCTTGTCACGCTATCTCCTCCGAAACCGCTGGGGGTATGGGGTCGAGACCGATACCAATCGATGCAGAATAATGTGGGGAACAAAGTAAGATATGTCTCATATTCGTCGGATTTTAAGTTTATTTTTTTATTTTATGTTTTGTGGAAAAACACGGGCAACGCCCCTAGTGATGTTAAATGAAATATACTCACTGCTAATGAGATACCACATATCTCGCATATATGCCTTTCTTCGTTCGGCATGAACGGAGTCCTCGGATGTTCAACGTGATGATGCTTCATACACGCAGACTGAGTCGGAAATATTTTACCACACTGCGAATTAAATATTTAAATTGTTATTAGTATTGGATTAATTAGCATTCGAATTAATTTTTAGCATGCGAAGTGTCATTTAGCATTTAGCAAATTAAATACAGTTGCTAAATTATGTAAAGTATTAATTCGTGTATTAACGCGTCGCTTGTATTGGATTAATTTGCATTCGCATTAATTTTTTGCATGCGAAGTGTAATTTAGCATTTAGCAAATTAAATACAGTTAGTACAGTACGAAACTTATTTATTTAATAATTACCACTTACAAATTAATATATAAGAATATACTTACATAGCTGCAAGTAGTAGGCTTTCTTGGTGTTCTCATGCCTTTTTTCCTCACTTTTGGACATGCCGGGGCTGGGGTGTCTTCCATTATGTCCCTAAAAAGTACATCCCAAATGTCTATTGTGTCTAAAAATAATATTGTATTATCCCACTGCTGGCTACGGTCCCCTCTACCAACGAGAGTGGTCAGGCCTTAGACCACCACGCTGCCCTAATGCGGGCTGCAGACTTCACTTCGAAATTCTTATGGAAACGTTCTCAGTTTCCTCATGATGTTTCCTTCACCGTTAAAGGAAGCGATAATTAACAATACACACGTAACTTAGAATCGCGCCGTGCGCCGCGTTGCACAGGTGATTACGAGCGTCAACTGTTTTTTTTAGCTTTACTAAAGTCAAAGTCAAAGTCAAAATATTCTTTATTTAAATAGCCTTTTCCAAGATCTTTTAAATCGTCAATTATATTGTAGATATACTACTACTACTAATGTAATATTAACGTTATTAAGAAAAATATGATTTTAATTAGTATTTGAATGAAACATCATTGTATTTACTAGTCCAAGCAAGACTGTGTAAAATTAAAATAAAAAAACTATTTCTTTCGCGTTTTTTTAGTACTATCGTGCCTGTAATCATCAGCACTACCCCCTGACTTCGTTTTCGGAAGCGTTTCCCTTACACCCTGTATAACACTTCTTTTCGGTTTACGTACGCACTCATGCGTACGCACTCACGCCTGTAATCCCCGAAGGGGTAGGCAGAGGTGTAACCAGTACACCCACATTTCTCCGAGCGTATCTCCGTCAAGGGGTAGGCAGAGGTGTAACCAGTACACCCACATTTCTCCGAGCGTATCTCCGTCCCTTATGTGATAGGGGGCGAGCCTATCGCCATACCGGGCACAAATTTCAGACTCCGGGCTGATACTGAGCATTTCGTGATAGCAAAACCCAATACCACTTTACCCGACCCGGGGATCGAACCCGAGACCTCAGCGTGGGCCTCAATCGTAACGCGTACGCATTACAACTGCGCCACCGAGCCAGGCAGTTTTTCGGTTTAGTGCTTCGAAATACGTCATTGTTACTTACTCGACTCCTTTTGAATGCATATCGGAGTGGAATAAATGTTCGTCGAAAGCTCGTCGCGTCTCAAACTCTATGTTACATCGGTCGCAGTATGTGTCGCCACGTGGAGCGATTTTAGCGCCATCTTGTGTCTGGTAGGGTATAACAATTTATATTACTTAACATATATTTATTTACGACATTTTTATAAAATACTAGCTGTCCCGCGCGGTTTCACCCGCAACTACAGCAGCGCCACCTACCGGATCCAATTGTGAATCTAAACCATCCAGGGCGCCACCCAAACGCATACAAATCATACGCCGGCAAACGAGCAAGTGGGTCACTTGATAGTAAGTGATCTCCACCGGGTGGTGTACGTGGGCGTACGTGGATCTAAACCATCCAGGGCGCCACCCAAACGCATACAAATCATACGCCGGCAAACGAGCAAGTGGGTCACTTGATAGTAAGTGATCTCCACCGGGTGGTGTACGTGGGCGTACGTGAATCTAAACCATCCAGGGCGCCACCCAAACGCATACAAATCATACGCCGGCAAACGAGCAAGTGGGTCACTTGATAGTAAGTGATCTCCACCGGGTGGTGTACGTGGGCGTACGTGGATCTAAACCATCCAGGGCGCCACCCAAACGCATACAAATCATACGCCGGCAAACGAGCAAGTGGGTCACTTGATAGTAAGTGATCTCCACCGGGTGGTGTACGTGGGCGTACGTGGATCTAAACCATCCAGGGCGCCACCCAAACGCATACAAATCATACGCCGGCAAACGAGCAAGTGGGTCACTTGATAGTAAGTGATCTCCACCGGGTGGTGTACGTGGGCGTACGTGGATCTAAACCATCCAGGGCGCCACCCAAACGCATACAAATCATACGCTGGCAAACGAGCAAGTGGGTCACTTGATAGTAAGTGATCTCCACCGGGTGGTGTACGTGGGCGTACGTGGGTACGTATGCTCACAATACCAAAAGAATCATAGGCGCATAGACATTTGAAGGAAAGGGATAATTATAGGATTGAGAAGGGGAGGGGGATTTGTGCCTCTGGATATCTTACTCACCGTACGCAACGTAGAAATAAGCTGCTACTTTACTTCGAATTTCTGTGAGACAGTGGTAACGACCCGGTCGAGCCGGTCCACTCATGCTGGTTTGTGAATATGCCGACCTTAATTCCCTCCTATTATATGATGTATGGCGAGTCTATTACCATATTGCGCACAAATTCTAATCCTCCCCAACTCCCTCCCCTTCCCAATCCCTATTACTTACTTTTAAGGTCGGCAAATCATGATGCTTCTGTTATGGTTGTTATGGTGTACATCACCTATCAGGTAGACCTTTGTTTGTGTGAGGGTTGCTGGATTGCGAGAGAGTGAAAACCAGTAAATAGACAAACAATCGTATATTCAATGACCAAAATATATACAGGCGCAGTTTCGCGGTTCGAACGTTATTCTTTCTTGCAGGAATCGTTATTCTTTCTTGCAGGACCGTTATTCTTTCTTGCATTTATTATTTCTTTCTTGAGGTTACTATTTCTTTCTTGAGGTTACTATTTCTTTCTTGAGGTTACTATTTCTTTCTTGAGGCGAACTGGAGCGAACTGATTTGTAGCGGCCAGGAGCCCTCAATTTATTTCCGAATCCTTGTTGACTCGGGGCACCGGGAGAGCGAGTAGGCGTGCGCGGCTCGGCCAATAGGAGCGCGCCCGCCGATTCTGTAGTGTCGCTCGCGGAGTGAGGTGCGCGGGCGGCGCGGCAGCGATGGTGCTGCCGCCACACGCACGACAGTGTAATTACCTATAAATTATGTACATAAAATAAAATAATTAATGATTAGCATATAAGTTAATAATAGAAATGTGTGTTTTCATTTCTTATCCTGCACATTTCTCCCGCCGTGCATCGCCCGCCGCTGGCGATGCAACTAGAGGTGGTGCAGGTTCTTGTTTCAGGAGCACGATGACCTTCTTGACTGGACGTCGCAGTGTTCCACTCCTTGTGGTGATGTCGACTGTTCTTATGATGCCATCTGGTCCGGGATGCGTGGCGCAGATTTTCCCGCGCACCCACATGTTGCGCGGTAGGTTCCCATCCACGATTTGCACTAAGTCCCCGAGTTGTATTTCGGGGCCTTTCCCGTGCGGCTCCCGCCGGTTGCGTAGCTCCGGCAGGTACTCTTTGAGCCATCTTGCCCAAAACATGTCGGCTAGGCGCTGTGAGGCGCGCCAGCCGACTCGCAGGTTCAAATCTTGCTCGGTGAATTCTCCGGGTGGGGCCACTCGGCCCGGTCCGCCCAAAAGGAAGTGATTGGGCGTGAGAGCTTCCGGGTCACGTGGGTCCACCGACACGTGGGTGAGTGGGCGACTGTTGACTGTGTACTCCGCTTCAGCCAACAGAGTTTGCAGGACTTCTTCCGTTGGATACCTCTCGTGCAGGACCGATGCGAGGGCCGTCTTCACGGAACGCACCATGCGTTCCCACGCCCCTCCCATGAAGGGAGCTCCCGGAGGTATGAATCGCCATTCTATCGTTCTCTTCGAGGCTTCCTCCCGTGTGGCTGAGTAGATCGCGTCGCGAAGCTCCTTTTCGGCGCCGTGGAAACTCGTGCCGTTGTCCGACCACAATTGCGTTGGACATCCTCGCCGGGCGATCATTCGTCTCAGCGCCATGACTGCCGAGGCCGTGTTGAGGGAGGGCACCAATTCTAAGTGAATAGCACGTGTGGTTAGACAAGTAAATAGTGCCACATACCTCTTTTGATGTGCTCTTCCCACAGTGATGTTCAATGGTCCAAAATAGTCCAATCCTGTGTAGGTGAATGGTCGGTTGTGGTGCGCCAGACGACAGAGTGGTAGATCCCCGGTCATAGGCTGCGGGGGAGACGCTGTCCTCAGTCGGCATCGTTGGCACTGACGTACGATGTTCTTAACGGTCGGTCGTAAGCGCAATACCCAGTGTTGTTGACGACACTCATTCACTATTGCCTCGACGCCGGCGTGATGCAACTGTTGATGCACATGTTGTATCCACAGTCTGGTCGCTCGATGATCGCCGTCCAATACCATAGGATTCTTGAATTCCTCTGTGATCCCGGGGGCGGCACCTACTCGACCTTTTAACTTAATTTGTTCCTCCGCGAGTATTACACTCAGCGGATAGAGACGACTGTTGAGCGAAACCGTTTTCCCTTTTCTGAGTGCTTGAAGTTCCTCTTGAAAGGAATCCTCTTGAGACGCGCGTAGGATGAGAACCTCGGCCCGACGCTGACATGGAGCTGAAATCAGTGAATATTGATCTTTGATGCTCGAAACCGGTGTCTTCGTTACCGTTGGGGTCTTGGTAGCTTGACGTTGCCAACTTGGGTCCGCGCTCGGGTTCCGTTTGCTCCTCTTGTAGTTGACCTTGTGTAAACTTCGGCGAAACATTTCCACTGCTTGCAGAGTTCTGGCCGTTGCGCGTACGTACCGAGACCACTTAGAGAAGCGATTCACGTCTGGTAGGGCTTCTTTGAGTTGCGGTGACCGTTGGCTGCTTACATGACACGTTCTCTCCTCACCTGTTGCCGTAATGGTGTTTTTGTCGTCCGGAGGCCATGTTTCCGGTTCCTTTAACAAAAATTCCGGTCCGTGGAACCAACGATGATCTTGTCCGAAGTTGTCCGGTACGTCGCGTGTGGCGTCATCCGCTACGTTGAGCTTTGTCGGTATCCACCGCCACTCACTTGTTTGGCTATGTTCCTCTATCGCAGCGACCCGATGAGCGACGTACGCCTTGTAGGATCTTGACCCCGTTCTGATCCACGCCAAGGTTGTGCGACTGTCTGTCCAATAGACAGTTGCGTCGGGTTTCTTTGTGTGTTCCTTCCTCACCGCGGCAGCCATGCGGGCACCCAGTACTGCGGCTTGCAGCTCCATCCTAGGTATTGATGTTACCTTTAGTGGGGCTACCTTAGCCTTCGCGGCGACGAGTGTCACGCTGACTTCACCCTCTTCGTTTACTGCACGCCAGTACAGGGCCGTCGCGTACGCTGACTCGCTAGCGTCGGTGAAGACATGCAGCTGCAAGGAGGCTGCTGAGCTGTAGTTCGGGTAACTTCTCGGTACTGAAATAAAACGTAAGTTTTTTAAGTTTGTCATCCACTTGGCCCAACTCGCGGCCAAGTCGGGTTCTAGCGGATCATCCCACGTAGTTCCGCGCCTCCAGACTTCTTGTAGTATCTGCTTGGCTGCTATGGTGATCGGAGAGACTAAACCGAGCGGATCAAATAGAGACATGACTATCTTAAGTGCTTGTCTCTTGGTTGGCCTCTCATCGCATAAAATAGCCTGCGGTATGTGGGCTAATTCCAAGTTGAAGGCGAGTCGGTCCTCTTGCGGCTTCCATATGAGGCCGAGCACTCTTTCAGTTTTCTCATCTTCGAGAGTGATAGCGCGTTCTTGTTCGGCGGTTTCTCCTAGCGCCCGTAGCAGCTCTGTCGAGTTTGAAGACCACTTTCTTAGTTCGAAGTGAGCTCCCCCGTGAATTTCACGAACTTGCTTCGTTGTGTTCACTGCGTCGTCGAATGTCGCGAAGCTGTCCAAGTAGTCGTCCATGTAGTGTTTTGTCTTGATCGCTTCGACCGCTTCCGGGAACTCGTGTTGATGTTTCTCCGCGTTGTGGTTCATGACGTAGATGGCGGTTGCAGGTGAGCTCGATGCACCGAAGATGAGTGACTTCATCCGATACTGTTCAGGCGGATGTTCGTCCCGCCTATCACCTCGCCAGAGGTAACGGAGTGCGTCGCGGTCCTCCTCTCGTAGTTCCACCTGCATGAACATTTCTGCTATGTCGGCGGTTACTGCAATAGGATGCTGTCTGAACCTCATTATGATTCCCGGCAGTGGCTGCAGGAGATCTGGACCGGTCAACAGCTGGTCGTTCAGTGATGTTCCCCTTGTCCTAGCGGCTGCATCGTGGACGACTCTCAACTTGTTCGGCTTCAGTGGATTGAAGACCGCGAAGTGAGGTAGATACCAGGTTCGGTTCCCTGTCGCTGGAGGTGCAGGTTCGGCGTAACCCTTGGTCACGAGGGCCTCCATTTGTTCGTTGTATTTTTTCCTGAGTTCCGGGTTCCGATCCAACTTTTTTTCTATGTTATGAAGCCTGTTCAACGTGTTGTCATAGTTATTAGGCATAACTACCTCCTCGCTTTTCCACAGTAGGGCTGTTTGATATCTGCCCCTGTTGGTCATCTTTGTGTGCTGTCTCAGGATTCGAAGCGCTTTCTCTCCCGGGTCGCTGTTGGGTCGTCTGGGGTCGATGTACATGTTGTCCAGTGTGATGAATTGCTTCATTGCTTCATGTAGGTCGTCGTCTGCTTCCGTGTGATTAATGAAGTTGACTCGGTGACCCAATGTTCTTGTGTGGCTTCCATGTACCACCCAGCCGAGCGGTGTCAGTGATGCGACCGGTTGGCTTCTCTTCCCAGTTTTCACTTCCTTTGCGAGAAGTAAATGCCAGTTGTCTTGACCTATGAGGATCTTCGGCGTTGCGTCGCTTGGCTGAAGTTCGGAGAGTATGTCCCTCAGGTGGTCGCAGTTCTCGACCGCCGCCTTCGGTATATGCTGCGCTGCCAGTCGGAGATTATCCACGGTGCGTGCTTGAATCTGATCCTCTTGTTGGTTCGTTCCTTTTATGTTGAAACTGACTCGACGGGATTTGAGTTCGCTGCCTGTCTCCCCATCGTAAGTCGTGATGTGCAGAGGATCGTCCGGGCCGTCGGCTCCTATCTTCTTTGCTAGGTCGGCGTCGACGAGCGTTATAGTGGATCCGTCGTCCAACAAGGCCAACGTGTCTGCGGCTCCCGCCGGTCCTGAAATATTCACAGGTATTATTTTTAAAAAAGATACCTTAGGAGCCCACGCTGCGTTAACCTTTTCTTCCTTGGCCACTTCTTCGACGACTTCCTTCTTGCTTCTAGACGAGTGAAGGAGCTTGTTGTGGAAGTGAACGCAGCCGTCGATCTCACATTTCTTCGGTTTGCAGCTGTGTTGCTTTGATCTGTACCGAAGGCACCTAAAACACAGACGATGTTTTTTCGCTATGTCCCATCTGGCGTCGGTGTCAGCCTGTTTGAAACGAGCGCACTCTACGATGCTGTGTTCTTGGTTGCAGAGTCCGCAGTTCGGTTTTCGGTTTTCGCTGACCGCATGAACCCGTTGACGACGTTCTCGTCCCTCGTTGTTCGGCTTGTTCGGGGTCCGGTCGACGATTGATTCTGGCTGGGCGTACGGGCTGCAGATCTCTGCTTCCCTTTGCATGAAGCGGCTAAACTTCATGAGATCCGGTTCTGTCCTTGATTGTGCGGCAGCGAACTCATACCACTGCCTTCTCAAGGTCGGGGTTAATTTCTCAACCATGTTCTTCGTAACCTCTGGGTTGTAGAGGTAAAAGATGCAGTCGAGTGCCTGCAAGGTTCCAACTATGTTTTCCACTTTTGTCGCGAAGGTGCAGAGTTCCCGCGGTGACTCCGTGAGGCGTGGCAAAGATCGGAGGCGTTCGACTTCGGCCATAGCTATTGAGTCGGGGCGTCCAAATCTTGTTTCCAAAGTCTTCATCACGTTGCTCGGGTCCGCGTTGGTGATAAGTAGTCCTAGGACTGCTTCCTTCGCCGTTCCCCGGAGGCTGCGGCGCAACCGGGACATGTTCTCTAAAGTGGAGAAGTGATGTGCCGTCTCGTAGTAGGCGGCTCTGTAGGTCAGCCAGTCCTGGTGAGCCCCGTTGAATGTTGGTAGATCGCTGTACTTCAACGGTTGGCGGTGTTGTGCGGTCTGCACTGCATGCGTTATGGCTGACGCAAGTTCCTGAATTTCCGTCGATCTTGATTGTCGGACTGCTATTGCTTCATTATGATCTTGACGTAAGTCTGAAGCCGGGAGGTCCCAAGGCGTAGGGTTCAATCTTGGACCGGTGTTCTGTTGCGGCTGTGCAGGCCCGAGGTTCGGTTGCCAGGATGCGGCGGTGATCACTGGCGTTGGCGGGTGCACAGTCGTGTTCGTAGGCCATGGCACTGTTGTGACCACTGGCGGAGGCGGCGGCGCAGTTGCAGTGTTCGGTTGCCACGATGCGGCGGAGATCGTGGGCGGAAGTAACTGCGCAGCAGAGTTCTTGATTTCGTATCTATTTGTAGGTACGAGTGGAGTTGCGGAAATTCCCGATGCCAGTAGCGTCGTCGGTTCGGTAGCTGAAGCACGCATGGGCGGCGGGAGTGCGGCGGTGACTCCCGCCGGTGCAGACGTCGGTATGCCCCAGGATGCGGCGGTGATCTCTGGAGCTGCAGGTTCCACCGGCGGCTGTGGTTCAGGTTGCGTATCTTGAGCTTGATGCGGCTGGCATTCGATAGCGAGTAGTCGGCTGTTTTCTAACCAGCTGTGTACTCGCAGTTCCTGATCTCCTTCGGTGACGATAGAGTTCACGTCCTCTTCGCTCTCGGACTCCGCTTCTATTGCGGCGATACGGGCGGCAGCTAACTCCATCTTGAGTCGGGCTAGTTCGGCCCGAGCCGCCGCCAATCGGCGCGATTTTGAAGGATTTCTGCTTTTCTTTGACGGTGGTCCGCTTCGGACTATAGGTTTCTGCGTTTCCGGGTCGGCGGGCTTCGGTTCCGGTTCTTCCGGTTGAATTCTTGCGGGTGTTGGTGTTTTTGACACGGCGGTCGACTTTTCAGTTGTCGTTGCGGTGCCCGTTGTTCCTGTGACGTCAGTCATAGTACCGGAGGTACCTGTGACGTCAGTCGTCGTACCCGTGGTACCCGTAGTACCGGAGGTGCCCGCAGTACCGGAGGTACCTGTGACCTCCGTTGCGGTACCAGTGACGCTTGTTGTATTCGTTGCCGAAGCGGTTCTGCGCCCGATTGATCTAGTTACCGGCATCTCTCTCTCGTTAATCCGACTCCGAAGGACCAGACAATGTGAGGGTTGCTGGATTGCGAGAGAGTGAAAACCAGTAAATAGACAAACAATCGTATATTCAATGACCAAAATATATACAGGCGCAGTTTCGCGGTTCGAACGTTATTCTTTCTTGCAGGAATCGTTATTCTTTCTTGCAGGACCGTTATTCTTTCTTGCATTTATTATTTCTTTCTTGAGGTTACTATTTCTTTCTTGAGGTTACTATTTCTTTCTTGAGGTTACTATTTCTTTCTTGAGGCGAACTGGAGCGAACTGATTTGTAGCGGCCAGGAGCCCTCAATTTATTTCCGAATCCTTGTTGACTCGGGGCACCGGGAGAGCGAGTAGGCGTGCGCGGCTCGGCCAATAGGAGCGCGCCCGCCGATTCTGTAGTGTCGCTCGCGGAGTGAGGTGCGCGGGCGGCGCGGCAGCGATGGTGCTGCCGCCACACGCACGACAGTGTAATTACCTATAAATTATGTACATAAAATAAAATAATTAATGATTAGCATATAAGTTAATAATAGAAATGTGTGTTTTCATTTCTTATCCTGCACAGTTTGTTTCTCTCTATTCTAAAAAAAGTAACTGGCGCCGCCGCCGCCGTTGCCAAAAGCTTGTCACGCTATCTCCTCCGAAACCGCTGGGGGTATGGGGTCGAGACCGATACCAATCGATGCAGAATAATGTGGGGAAGAAAGTAAGATATGTCTCATATTCGTCGGACTTTAAGTTTTTATTTTTTATTTTATGTTTTGTGGAAAAACATGGGCGACGCCCCTAGTACCTATAAAAAAAGTATTGAGCAAGTGTAGGTGCATTGAGTGCACCTGTACTGCTGAGTTACTGACCAGTGCGGGTGCAGGCGTCGCACCCACAGCGCCGACAGCGCCGACAGCGCCGACAGCGCCGACATGCTTGACGAGCTGGTGCAGGTGCAGCCCCGCCGCGCTCACCAGCGACACGCCGCACACGCGACACACGTGAGCGCTCCTGTGCGTGCGCAGGTGCGTGTAGTACGTGGACAGGTGTCTGTCACAAGCAAAAACACTACTCAACTAAAAAATAACATACGTATTGCACACTCATATAATAGGGTAGTTTCATATATTGAATTTTATACATTATTTTATAAGCAACAGAAAATGTTACGCAAAAGAAACCCTTTTAATAAAACACAATCAAAACTGTTTCAGAAATGTGCCCGCAGTTATAACTTTAAATGTTGGTATGAGGAAAAGTAGGTGAGTAGTAGGGATATCTCACTATCTCGCTTGCACGTGTACACCATAATGAACATTTTACACAGTGACGTCAAAGTTTGTGTCGTCTGTCATTTGACAATTACCCCTTCTACAGGATTTGAATGGCTTCTAACTTATTTATTTTTGGTCCGATAACTATAATAGATATTATAGATTTTGAGTAACGTAACTTATTGAATTAAATAATTAAAAAAAATCTAGTCAACTACCCTATTATCATAATTCTATATTAGTACGAAAAATACTAAATAAAGATATAGAAACACAAAATTCCTTTACAAAAACTTACAAATACATGAATCAAACTTAGGAATGCAAACAATCTTAAATTATACACTACTAGCTATTGCTCGCGACTCCGCCCGCGTGAATACTTTTCCGGAATAAAACGTACCCTATAACCTTCTCCAGGGTCCTATCTATCTCTACATCAAAAATCATCAAAATCAGTTCAGTGATTTAGCCGTGAAAGCGTAATAAACAAATAGATATTTTGTTTTCATAAAAAGTATCCTATGTTACTTCCTATACCTCCAAGAATATGTGTACAAAGTTTCATGCTGATCGGTTAAGTAGTTTTCGCGTGAAAGCGTAACAAACAAACTTATTCACATTTATAATATTAGTATGATATCACGTTATACATACGTACGCACTAACGCCTGTAATCCCCGAAGGGGTAAGCAGAGGTGTAACCAGTACACCCACATTTCTTCGAGCGTATCTCCGTCCCATGATGTGATTGGGGGCGAGCCTATCGCCATACCGGGCACAAATTCCAGACTCCGGGCGGGTACTGAGCTTTTCGTAATAGAAAAACCCAATATTACTTTTACCCGACCCGGGGTTCGAACCCGAGACCTCAGCGTCAGCCTCAGTCGTGACGCGTACGCATTACGTTATATATCACGTTACATATAGATAATAGATAGAAGATGTACAGCGAGAACTGTGATTATTTGAACCTATTCATAAAATAATATTAAACGACATACTCACTTAAACTCCTCGCCACAATGCTTGCATTTACGTATCACACCATTGTGATAATCCTCATGGAAGACTGCTGATGTTCTGAAACGAACGAATAAATCTCCATTCAAATCTACAGAAATAATAATAATAATAAATAATAATAAAGCAGTAATATTTGACAGCCTCCGTGGCGCAGCGGGCGAGTAGCCGGGTGCGAAGCGAGAGGCCGTGGGTTCGATTCCCGCACTGAGACAAATGTTTGTGTGATCCACAAAAATTTGTTTCGGGTCTGGGTGTTGTGGGACCGCTAGTCTCTCGTAGTTCCTGATACCCACGATACAGGTTTACCTAGTGTGGGGTCAGGACTATGTGTGTGACTGTTGGGTGTATTTATTTATTTTATTTGTGTGATCCGTGAATATCTGTATCGAGTCTGGGTGTTTTCGCCCCAGAAGGGTTAATATATTTTTAGCTTTTCAGTTTTTTGGGCCAATTTTTATCTTTTAGTAAAAAAAATATAAAGTCATACATACAAATCGAACTTTAGCCTCTCATTCAATTTTCAGCCTGTTAGAGGTGGAATTTTAATGAGACTATCCTTGACCTACATATATACCCTTTCGAATGTAAAAAAAAAACACCAACATTGCTCTAATTGTGTAGTAGAGCAATTTTGGTGTAATGTAATATTATGCATCCAAAATTGCAAAAAAGTAAGTTGAATTGAAAACTTCAGTTTCTTTTGATGGTAATGATTTGTTTTATTTTGAAAACAAATATACTTACTCCATCCTACAAACGAGATTGCATCGTAGACATTTGTATATAGTGTAGTGTCGCGGCATATGCCTTGTTAAATAACACTTCCATTTGAAACGCATGCGGCA
Source organism: Mimas tiliae (assembly GCA_905332985.1). Taxonomy (NCBI): domain Eukaryota; kingdom Metazoa; phylum Arthropoda; class Insecta; order Lepidoptera; family Sphingidae; genus Mimas; species Mimas tiliae. Next base: position 1,975,069 of record HG995261.1, read on the forward strand.
GAAACGACATTCGATTGGGCCTAGTGTCTGAAAAAAAAACAGAATTTCCAAAAACGCTTTTTTAATCTGGATTGTCTGAAATTATCTGTAAAAAAAAAACAAAAAGATCCAGGATATATTTTTTAAAATCCGGTCTGTTGTGTGAAATTATCTATCAGAACAAATCTCTGATAGTGTGTAGTATCTACTTCAAAATGTATGTGCAGTGCTTTTTAGCAGTTGATAGAATTTATCATACATATTCATCAACATACATTTTTTGCAATATTCCAAGGCCAGCTTAAAAATGACCCACGCAGATTCATTATAAAATCGTACACAGGAAAAATTTACTATGATAAAATGATGAAATGGAGTTTGTTATCTTGATCATTGATAGCTAAAAACACTTGTTTTGAGGTAAATGGTATAACTGTGAGACGAAACAATTCTTATTATATTTTATATTATCAAATGTGTCTACAATATTTTATTATCCAATAAGTTTGGGTTGCACCATCTGTCGTTTTAAAGCTAAAGTTATTGTAGTAAGCAATGATTCACATTATTTAAAGACTATAATTTTGTTCTATAGAAATGCAAGCTGTTGTCAATCATTGCTGGTTACAATGAATTTAAGTGATGGTTAGTGCAATCCAATTATTATTTTCTACTTTAAACATATTTTAATGAAAATTTCGCTCACCTCAACATGTCTCAACTTTATATGTCTATCCAACATATCTTGCTGTGAGAATCCTTTGAAACAATCAGTACATTTGTATGGAGCCTTCAGGTACTTCCGATCCTCTCCTCTTGCCTTGAACTCCCTCTCGGCTTCCTCTTCAGTCAAGTAAATTTTCAACCAATTATTAGAATCAAGAAACTTGTCTTTCTTTGTTTCCAATCTAAATTTATTTTTCTTTTTTTCCGTTTCCTCTTTGTTCTTTTTTCTTCGCTTTCCTTTCTTTTTATGAGTCTTTTGCTTATCATTTAGAAGTATATTTTCATTCGATTTCTTATCAACATTTTCCTTTTTTAAATCTATGAGAGCTTTTTCGTCGTCCGAAGACATCCTATCAAAACCAGTTGTTTCAGTAATGTCTAAGATTTCGTCATGTCCGTTCTTATTTAAAGCTACAAGTAATGTCTCATCATCTGACGACAGTTTGTCATCAACAGCTGCCTTAACATCATCAGTGAATACCTCTTCTACATTAGCTTCCTTGTTTTCAATAATTTCATTTTCAGCTGCCTCATAATGACCATCATCTTTGTAAGAATGTTCACTTTGTAAATCAATTTCTATATTTTCTATAGGTGGTAATACCACTTCTTGTATTTTAATTTTATGCTTATATTTGTGTTTTAATATGTGCGTTTTGACTCGGTTGCTTAATATAATTATGTCTATATGAGATTTTAGACCTTTATTTTCTCTATCTATTTTGTTTAATGATTTGTATGTTATCTGTAAAAAGATTTTCTATTTGTAATTGTATCATTATTTATATTAATTCAAATAATAGTGTTAATTCTATTGTCCGAAACTAAACTCGAGTTTAGTTTACTACTGTCAAATAACTAACTAACTAAAATGACATGACTTACAAATAAGTAATCTTAGTTTGACAGGGCTGACAAACACTATAGATTTACTTTCAACTAAAATAGGACTAACCTAAATATTTTTAAATGAGATACATAAGAATACATAAACTTTTTACTTATTTAAAAGATATAAACAACATATATTATATTATTATATTATTGACTGCAAGATTTGTCTTCCAGTAAGATTATATCACCAATTTAAATGGGCCACCAAAATATTAGGCCCAAAGCCAACTTCATCTGCACATTGTACACTTTACTGATTAACGGATTAGGCAATGGCAAAACTCGGTTCCCTTTGCGATTTGTGGGGGTCAGATGGCAGGAGTCGCCACATAATACCAAATCCACCATCAAACCATGATGGTAAGGCAGACCATGGCAGTAGGGATAACACCAGGCAGAAAGAAAGAATGTAGAAGACAAATATTTTTGGAGGGGCTTAGTAGACATCCTTATAATAATACTAGCCCTGTATACGTCCCACTGCTGGGCATGGGCCTCCTCTACTGAATGAGAGGGGCTAGGTCTTAGTCCACCACGCTGGCTTAATGGGGGTTGGCAAACTTCACATACCCTCGAAATTCTTATGGAGAACTTCTTAGGTATGCAGGTTTCCTCACAGAGTTTCCTTCACCATTAAAGCGAATGATAATTAAATTAATACGCATATAGCTTAGAAAAGTCAGATGTGTATTGTATTTTATGGTGGGGACGTCTGCAAGTTGCACAGAAGGGTGATCAGCTCACTACAAAAGATGGGTATGCTCTTGGGGCTGCTTTTGAACCTGCGACTTTAGTAGACATCCTTGTTTGAGAATTTTATTTGATAAGTAGCATTTACTCAGAGGAGGTGTAACAGGCCCTATAATAAAGTAATATATCTTACAGCCCCTTTCCACAGTATTTCTTTGAGTGCCATCTGTCCTGTGTAGCATTTCTCCTTGAACTTGTGGAATTTGTGAAGCAATGCAGCACATTCATAGCAGAAACATTTTGGCAGATTGTCCATTTCATTTAACTGTAATTTTATATTAATTACAATTGTTAGTCATAACATTATGACATAACAGTCACATTAGCTCAAACTGGTATCAACTAGTACACATACCGTTCACCGATCATATTTCCCTATTTAACAACAGTAGGTACTATAAAAATGGAGCAAATAAATACACCCAACAGTCACACACATAGTCCTGACCCCACACTAGGTTAAACTGTATTATGGGTATCAGGAACTACGAGGGATATGCTGTCCCACAACACCCAGATGCGTAACATTTTTTTGTGGATCACACAAACATTTATCTCGGTGCGGGAATCGCACCCACACCCTCTCGCTGCGCAGCCGGCTACTCAACGACTACCCCATGGAGGCTGTCAATGTTGACAATTTCTTCCAACTATTATGGGACTTAAAATCTTATGTCTGACGAGCGCAGCCTAATGCCATGTAGAGCTTTGTAATTCAAAGTTTTATGTTGTGTCGCTTCTATGTACGCCTTTAAGTGCAGTCATTGTGCTTTCAATCAGGCGAACAAGCTACTCGTCTCATTAGAATCAATAAAAACAAATATTAAAAATTTACCTAATTTCGTTCGCAAGCTCCTCAAATATAAACATGCTCCTTCAAGACATACAGAAAATTGTGAATTACAATGCTTGTTTAACATTGAAAATTTAATTAAACAACAGCTTTGTTACACAATATTGCTGCCTACAATTATATGTATTCAAATAACTCACTTTCATAGACATAACTTGCTCATAACAATTCTTCAATTGATACTCATCGTATTTGTACATTTTGCCGTCTGTTCGTAGGCACACTCGACATATTTTTAGTTCAGACATCTTAACATACTCAATCTATAATTAAATATTCATTAATACGATGTAAAACTTAGCGTATCTTAATAAAATTGTACGAATTCAATCATTGTTCTTCAAAATTCTTGTATACATACATTTTATTGATAGGTATTAAGTATATTTTACTGTAACAGTAAGATTTATATTTTTTTCGCTCTTTCCTATCAAATTAAAGAAGGACGCTTAATAAAAATGCTATAGGTGTTGATTAATATAGACATGGAATGAAATCACACTCCTGTCATCTGTCACATTATGTGAGGATCATGTGTTGCCAAAACTAATTTTCAGTCTTTTTAAAGCTTGAATTTACTATTTAAATCGGCCTCAAACCTTACTGTAGTTCAATCTACTACAAAATATTGAATACTAACTAGTCCAAGATAGTCTCTGTTACCATTAATTTATTCCCGACTGTACACCCTGTGACGCAGACAGAGAGTGAGTGTTAATTTAAAATTCTTCGCCATAGCTCTAACGTAGTTTAATAAACTACAGCTAAAGAATCTTTATTTATAATATAGGTTCACTAGGTTGTAGGTCCCTCATATGCGAGAGGCCGTCTGGGTTGGTACCACTGCTTTGTCTATTTATGCTGAAAAGCAGCAGTATGTAAGCATTGTTGTGTGTCGATTTGAAGGGCATTGAAGCCAGTGAAATTATTGGGCATTATGAGACATCATCTTATCTCTCGGGATGACGATCGTAGTTGTTTGGAATGAATGAATTGAATGGAAGGACTAAATGAGGTACTTATATTTAATTCATTTAAAATTTTTAATTTTTTTATCCTGCGGTAAAGTGACTGCAATGTACCTGATGTTAAGTTACAGTGCAGCCTAAATATTATAATGGTTACCGTCTTTTGACGATCGGCAGAAAAATGCCGGCCTGAAGTTAGCGAATATGCACCAACCTGTTTTTCTTCATATTGTGTACGTTGGTCGCACTATCCAATCGGGTACAAATACAGATTTCAGACCATCGAATTATGATGACAAGAAACGTAACTGGAGTAAAAAAATTACCCCACCAAAACTGTGCAAGGGGGCGGGGCTATAAAAGCCTGTGCAGCTCGTTCATTCATTCATAAAAATTTATTCAGTTCACACTTTACATCTAATTTTTTGCGCGGTGCAGAACGTCGTATCCCGATTTAGACATGTATTATTTAGACATTATTTTTTATGAAATAAAGTTGATTCAACGTTCATTAATTTTTGTAGCGCGTGTGTGTTACCTTTGCATGTGTAAGTGGAGCTGTATTTTTGGCAGATTCATATGAGAGTTATCGTTCTAGTTATCTTATTTCGATGTTTCAGACACCTTTCCACCAATATACCCTTAAATGACAAAATTCCGTGAATTTACGGACTTATCCAGCCTGACAACACTGCCATGATAAGTCATTCGCTGTTTTATAAAATCATGTAGCAATGGGCAAAGGAATCTAAGTTCATATAATTCCGATTATCGTAAAAAAATATTTTTTAATTCTAACAATCTTTGTTGATCAATTAATATTATTGATTATGTAAATGAAAAAAAGATCAAAGAACATAATACCTATATTTTTTTAAAAAGCAATTAGTAAGTGGACAGATAATATTTCCATCTCTTCCCTAACTTTAGATTTGATTTCGTTGCGGGCTATGGACAGCTTTGTATTCCCAGACTGGCGCCTTGCATATATTATGCTCAGTGTCGAAATATGCGTGCCATTGTCGAACCTGGTTTACAGGAGTTATGCCTTCAACGCACTGCCGGGATCTGCGATCGCGATCTCTGGACAGTGCACACAGCCGCGATCTATTCATGCAATCTGTACAGCGTCCATCAATCAGGGGCCATCACTCCTCTGTCAGTCTTTTTAGGTAGAGTTGCGAATTTTTATTCGGTTGTTACAGAATTTTATGAATTAAATACAGAAACACAAACATACGCACTCACGCCTGTAATCCCGAAGGGATAGGCAGACTGGTCGGTAACCAGTATACCTACATTTTGCCGAGCGTATCTCCGTCCAACGATGTGATAGTGTGCGAGCCTATCGCCATACCGGACACAAATTCCAGACTCCGGGCTGATACTGAGCATTTCGTAATAGAAAAACCCAATACCACTTTACCCGACCCGGGGATCGAACCCGAGACCACAGCGTTAGGCTCAATTGTAGCGCGTACGCAACTGCGCCACCGAGGCAGTCTAGTTTCTAAATATAGAATAATAAAGTCTATAAAGACAAAGGTATACCTAAATCTGTTATCTTTATCACATTAATTGGAATAATTTTTAAAAGTTTCGCTCGCTGAAACTTGTAATAAAGGCCATATTTTCCCATATAACTTCGCCAGTTAAAACTTCTTAAGTACATGAATGATAAATTGGAGATGCGTGAATAACGTAGAAATAGTATAAAATATTGCCGATTTCCTATTTATATATGTAAGTTTGGGTATCTATCTACCTACATAGATTAATTCTGGAAGTGGTTTTTATTGCCTTAATTAAATATCCGCAGTACCACAAGAATCATGGCCATAAAGGAAAGAGGGAATGAAGATTTTAGGGAAAGGGGGATATGGATTTCCGAATCTCACTCATTGTACGAAATGCAACAGCAAGTTGCCGCTACTTCACGTTGTTCTGTGAGACAATGGTAATAACCCAACCGAGTTGTTGAATTAGCACCAATCGCAATCCAACAATAATCCCGAGGAGTTTTGGCGGGAATTTTGACAGTGCGGTCGATTTCCTATTTTAATTAATCCCTAACCTAGTTTTAAGTTGTGTTTGTTATATGAAAGTGGTGTGGATTTGTGCAATAAATATTGACTGGGAGGAACTGTGTGAACAATCAATTTAGGTGATTTTTGACCAAGTGTATTGATGAACCTTGGTTGTTCGTTTGGAATCAAAAGAAAAATCGTCTATGAATCATCGTACTGGAAAGGAATGACACGAAAACTCCAACAAGACTTTGAAATCGGCCACACCGGTGTTTCATCGTTCTTTTGAATAGGTACTTGTAAATATATTAAATTCTTTAAATAATATACTCGTAAATATTTTACGAGTGGTAGAGCCACGCTGTAGACAATTTTGTCTATAGCATGAATGGGCCGGCTCGTCCAGGTCGTTACCACTGTCTCACACAAAACCGGCGTAAAGTAGCAGCTTGCTGCTGCGTTTCGTACGGTGAGTGAGATATCCGGAGGCCCAAATACCCCTCCCCTTCCCAATCCCTTATTATCCCTTTCCTTTAAGGTCGGCAACGCGCCCATAATTCTTTTGTATTGTGGGCGTACATGGGCGGTGGAGATCGCTTACCATCAGGTGACCCACTTGCTCGTTTGCCAGCCTATACTATAAAAAAAAAAAAACTTGTCATTGGCTAAATGCATGGAAATGCGAACCAATTATTAAACAAAAAGGAAAAGAACTATCCCCAGGGTTTGAAACGGTTTGAAAACACTGCGGGTTTGCAACCCCTAGTACGCACCTATCTACCTATATTATAGGTACTTACCTAGTACCTATACATACACGCCCATACCGTCGACGTTCCAAACATGTTTTGGCAGATCCCAACGACTCCATCACAGTCGCTATCGAAGCAGCACTTTCCTAGCCCAATCCGAATCGCAAAAATAATACGCGACCCCGACATAGGTCACGCCTGCGAGTCCAAAGAGCTCCCACAACTGGCCCTCGGCATAATGATGTGCAGAGGCGGCCCTAAATTATACTCCCAAGCGATTGCTCAAGCTGAGGTCTGAGCCTTCTAAAAAGCGCCTCTGTGCTTAATCGTTACTAAATACACTATAGCTATATAATTCTGGCTAGAGCGCCATAATAATAATAATAATAAAGCTTTATTTGTCCATGCAAACAATAAATACGTACAATTTTAGATAAATAATTAATTTACAATTGATTGATTAGTTTTAACATGATTTGATTGTTATAATAAATTTGACAATATAGTTATAATTGATTATTGTTAAGTTAAGCCAGTACTACTTGTGAGCGCCATAAGCGCCGACTTTATTTTCAGGTGAAGCTGTAAAAGTAATATAGGCTAACAGCACAAATCCATTCGAAAAAAAAACGTACCAGTAAAGTTCACTTATCCGGGGACACGAAAGAGCAAGTCAGCATAGTTCAGAGTAGATATCGATACAATACGGCAACTCATTGTGTTAATCAGCTTTCTTCATATTTTTTGTATTTAATTCACTTATATTTTTTTATTAGCGGTAATCGAGCAGGTCTCTCGCATGATGGTAAGCTACACGCCTGCCTATAAACTGAAGCTGTACTCCCCGAAGGGATTGGCAGAGGTGTAACTAGTAGGCCTACACCCACATTTCGCCGAGATTATTTCCGTCTCATGATGTCATGGGAGCGAGCCTATAGCCATATCGGGCACAATTCCAGACTTCGGGTTGATACTAACCATTTCATGATAGAAAAAACCCAATATCACTTTACCCGACCCGAGGATCGAACCCGAGACCTCATTACAGCAGTCGCATCGCGAACGTATTACAACTGCGCCACCGAGGCAAAATGTGATTAAACATTTAACTATTATTTCACATTATGCTCCTCGACGGTTGGCAGAATTTTGTCGGCCTGAATTTACTGGATATAGACTAGCTGACCTCAAAACGCGGTTCGCTTGAACTAGCCACTGTTTTGCCATTTCACCGTGTCCTCTATCGAGTCGGGTAAATAATCCGGTACGCTACAACCAGTTCAATACTTATTAGTAGCTTTTTCCGGGATATTTGTTTTTTTTTATAGCTTAGGCCGGGAAACAAGCAAGTTGGTCGCCTGATGGTAAGGGATCTCCGTGTACCTACGCCCACAACACTAAAAGAATCTTCGGCATTTGTTTGGGCCCCGGATATCAAACTCATCGTACCAAACGCAGCAGCAAGCTGTTACTTCACGTTGGTTTTTGTGAGACAGTGGTAAAGACCCGGTCGAGCCGGCTCATTCATGCTGTAGACATACCTGACTACAGAGTGGTTCTAAAACTCAAAGCTAACCTGGGACAAAAAGTTCCTTATGACCTGCCCCAGGATATAACCCTTCTCCTTACCAATTTTCATTAAAATCCAAAGGCATTAATAAATAAAGCATTAGGTATAAGAATTAACATCTTATGTCTCAGCATGACGAGCGCAGTGCAGTGCCACGCAGTGCTTTGTAATTCAAAGTTCTGGGTCGTATTGCAACGGTTTACTAGCAGTCGTGTCGCTTACCATCAGGCGAGTGGCTTGCTCGTCTCGTCATTCGGCTATATAATAAAAGCTGTTTAGCCGTGAAAACGTTATTATTATTATTAACGACAAACAGAGTTATTTTGGCATTGATAATATTTGTATGGATAAGTTAGCTCTAACTTGATAAGTTTGGGCTCCAAAATTCTAATAAATTATAATCCTTTGTGAAACAGTGTACTTTACATGTTTTAGGGTTGCCACTTGTCATAATGCGCTGATGTTAATAACATGTTAGGAGTCAGAATAAAGCAACGTTTTGTAACAAATTAATGATTTTAATTTGTAAATTATTCATAAGAAAACATTGACAATTCTAAATTTAAACAATATTAATTATACATCGAATTTCCATGAAGGATTATTAAACCAACAATTATTCAACAATTATACATGGCCATAGATAGACACGTAAAATGTTCATGTGGTAATTTACAAACTAAAATATTCTGTGCCTGTTCCCATGAAAATAACAGTATATCATGCCGGAAAATAGGAAATAGTAAATAAATTAGGTAGGAAATTAAATAAAACCATCGTCCAAGACGTATCATAACGAATAATTTCATTAAATGGTGATAATTCGAGATAAATGAAAAAATATATAAAACAAGTCGCTGTTTGATATTTTTAAAAATGGAACATTGTCTAAATAGTATCTGGCAGCATAATAACCTCAAAATAATTATAAAGTTGTCTTGTGCCACCCCTGCCGACACAAGTTTGAGGACAAGTATTTAGCCCTCATATCTGAGATTACGTTCTGAACAGAGCTCCTTTAATTCTCGAGCATAAATTAGGGATTGGCGACATGCCTTCCATCCACCGTCGTGTTTATACACATTAATATCATGTAAATATGTTATAGTTTGCTCAAGAACGTTATGTAATGGCGACTGATGGAACAATCAAATGTGGAACACATTGGAAGCACTGTTGTGTTCCGGTGTGAAGGACATTGAAGCCAGTGTAATTACTGGGCATTATGAGACTTAACACCTTATGTCTCGGGGTGACGAGCGCAGTCCAGTGTTATGCAGTGCTTTATTTAAAGTTCTGTGTGGCGTTGCTTCTGTTTATGAGCAGGCGTGGCGCTTACCATCAGGCGAGCGACCTGCTCGTCTCGTCATTCAATCTAATAAAAAAAATTAAAAAAACATGGCAGTGATGTAGGCAGAGATCTAACTAGTACACTGACATTTCGCCGAGCTTATTTCAGTCCCATTATGTGATTGGGGGCAAGCCTATTGCCATACCGGGCACAATTTCAGACTCCGGGCTGATACTTAGCATTTCATGATACAAAAACTCAATATCACTTCACCCACTGTGTGAGACAGTTCTGTCTACAGCATGAATGGGCCGGCTTGTCCGGGTCGTTACCACTGTCTCACAGAAAACCGGCGTAAAGTAGCAGCTTGCTGCTGAGTTTCGTACGGTGAGTGAGATATCCGGGGGCCCAAATTAACCTCTCCTCCCCAATCCCTTACTTATCCCTTTCCTTTAAGGTCGGCAACGCGCCCATGATTATTTTAGTATTGTGGGCGTACATGGGCGGTGGAGATTACTTACCATCAGGTGAACTATTTGCTCGTTTGCCGGCCTATACTATAAAAAAAACCCGACCCGGGGATCGAACCCGAACCTCAGCACACCATTCGTACCGCGTACGCATTACAACTGCGCCGTCGACGCAGTCAAAAAAATTTATATAAAAATAACAAATATTTACTAGTAAATGCGACAACATTAAGCACGCGTCGTCGCTTCAAACAAGAATCCCATTAAAACCTTCCCCGTCATTTGACAAATCTTTATTCGCATTTTGCCGAGCGTTTTCCTTCAAAATCTTATATTACGACGACAGGGGATATGCCGGGATATGCGTACATTTGACAGATCCACATTGAAGCCTTGAATAAGTTATCAAAGCTAAGCGTCAGGGACGTATTTGAGTACAAGTGTTAGGGGTTCAGACCCAGGGACCTTTCCGGTAGAAGTCATCGCGCTTCTTGCCTCGAGAATACGAAGCCGGTGATAAATAAATAAATCCAATTAAATACACCCAACAGTAACACTAGGTTAAGCTGTAACGTGGATACGGCTATCAGTAGGCGAATTATCGTAATTTACGTTGATTATTGGTTTAAGAGAATGCCATTTGCAACTTTCTTGACGCTGAGACTAGATCGGAATGATATTTTGACATTTAAAATTACGAGAATTGGCCTACAGGAACTAAGAGGGACGGACTCGCGGTTCCACAACACTCGGACTAAAACAAATATTTTTGGATCACACAAATAATTGTCTCTGTCTGTTGTCAGGGTTTTGGTTAGTATTGTTGGTATAGCATGTATTTTTTAATTAACTTGAGTGACGAAACGAGCAGAACGCTCGCCTGATGGTAAGCGCCACGCCTGCCCATAAACAGAAGCAACACCACATAGAGCTTAGAATTAAAAAGCACTACATGACAATGGAAAATAAATAAATGGACTGCGACACACACTGTGTGTGCACAAATACAAGGGCCTAGAGATTGTCTGGATGCCGTATCTTAAGATTGTCGCAGTCAAATTGTATAACGTGCCATCATAGGCGAGAGATTTCTGTTCATATCCTTGCCTCGGTCGTGTAAAGTTTCTTCAAGTTAGAAGTCTGGATCATGTGGAAATTGCGTCGGGTAAGATCCAAATGTCGCTAAATTTAACTCTCATACAAAATTAAATATCTTTTACTCTTTCTTGGAAAAAATAATTTGTCTATTTTTGACATTGTATAAATGCCTCGATTGCCTCAGTGGCACAGTTGTAATGCGTACGCGTTACGATTGAGGCTAACGCTGAGGTCTCGGGTTCGATCCCCGGGTCGGGTAAAGTGGTATTGGGTTTTTCTATTACGAAATGCTCAGTATCAGCCCGGAGTCTGGAATTTGTGCCCGGTATGGCGATAGGCTCGCCCCCTATCACATTGTGGGACGGAGATAGGCTCGGCGAAATGTGGGTGTACTGGTTACACCTCTGCCTACCCCTACAGGGATTACAGGCGTGAGTTCGTATGTATGTATAAATGTGCATGTTCAAAATAGTTTATGCTTTTCTATAATTACCTTGTGCATTATTTTCTTACTAATACCATTTATTTGTAATTGTAATTGTACTTTAGGGTTTACACCTTAAAGTTATAATTAACTTTTTGACTACTTTCTTTCGAAAACCTAGTTAATTTGAGCTTACGTTGTTCAGCTTATGTAATTTTTCGTGATATCAGTATTATTATAGACCCTCTACAAAGGCCTCAATCCGTACCCCACAAAAGACGTGCAAATATTTGGAAGAGCACGGTTCATCTACGATATAAACGCGAAGTCCGCTCCGACATGTCTGCTTCACTTCACAGGATTTACTGTAATCGTTTATTCTGTTTTTATTATTACCCGACTGTTTGCGAAGAATATGAAATTCAGCATGGTCTTGATATTTAGTGTCTTCGTTGGCTGTGGAGGTCATGAGTTTGATTACGAAATCACGTCATTTATTTTAAAGGAGAGAAACACTCGTACTGACTTCGGTTTTTACATCTACAGCAACTGTCAGTAAAGCCGGACATCCGTTTCCTATTAAAACCACCATCAGTAAGATTGAACTGTCAGAACTCAGTCTTAGCAACGCGAAACAGCATAAATACACAAGGATTTGTAAGTGTATGAACAGGATTTGTAAGTATTAAACAATCGAAAACGAGGCGCGAATTTCATGGAAATTAGTGCAAACATAGCTAACGAAGTGAGTATTGTCACAATATTTGAACGTTTTCTGAGCACGTGATGTTTGTAACTTATTTGCTAAACTCGCTGTTAATGTTCTCATTTTTTGGTAGGGGAAAATCTTATGGGTTCTCGTCACGGACATGCTCATGACGCGCAGCGGCCGTGTGCTGTGCACGTTAGACACTTTGTTGGATGGGTGAAATCTCGTGCGTAAGCGTCACCGACATGCTTATAGCAGTATATCTGTAGCTATATAGCTGACGTATTGTGGAACATTAGTGCTGTGTATATCTTATAAGTGAAACTGAATGGATTTAGTGAAAAGTTCAATGTGTATATACTGTGCATTGTTGAAATTGTTTTTGTTTGATTATTATTTGAATCGTTTAATTGTAGAATCATTGTGCGGTACAATAGTGAGTACTAAAAAACCATATAAACATGCATATAATTGTTGCTCGGAGTGTCAATAGATGTGAAAACCAGATTGATGTTGATAATTTTAATTCAAACATTATGATTTTTTTAATTTGAAAATTGAATTAAAATTATCAACATCAATCTGGTTTTCACATCTATTGACACTCCGAGCAACAATTATATGCATGTTTATATAAGTTAAGTTCTAAGTTTTCATTTCTACCAGCAGACTCTATTTTATTGCTTGAATGACGAGACGAGTAGGTCGCTCGTCTGATGTTAAAGGCGTCACGCCTGCCCATAAACAGAAGTCACATAGAACTGGATTGCAGAACACTGCATGACACTGGACAGTGTTCGTCATCCAGAGACATAAGGTGTTTTCTCATAATGTCCAGTAATTTCATTGGGTTCATTGTGCTTGAAACCGGAACACACCAGTGTGTGAGCATTACATTGAAATTACTGGACATTATGAGACTTCACATTTTTTGTCTCGGGCTGACGAGCACAGTACAATACCACGCTGGGCTTTGTAATTCAAAGTTCTGTGTGGTGTTGCCTCTGTTTAAGGGCAGGCGTGGCGCTTACCATCAGGCGAGCGAGACGCTCCTTTCGTCACTCAAGCTAATAAAAAAATAAAATATACTTATTTTTTGAAAATAAAATAAATGAAAATAGCACATGTGCTATCACAGCACAGTGGCGAGTGGTACGGACTGTCGAGACTAAAGTCGCAGGTTCGAAACCAGCCTCAAGAGCATAGACCTCAGACTTTTCTAAGTTATGTGTGTATTAATTGTTAATTATCACTTGCTTTAACGGTGAAGATAACATCATGAGGAAACCTGCATACCTGAGAAGTTCTTCATTAGAATTTCGAAGGTATGTAAAGTCTGCCAACCCGCATTAGGCCAGCGTGGTGGACTAATGCCTAACCCCTCTCATTCGGTAGATGAAGCCCGTGCCCAGCAGTGAGACGTATATAATACAGGGCTAGTATTATTATTATTGTGTTTTTACAATTGTAATTAATGTTGGTAGGTACCTAATTTAATGCGGGCTAGCATGATAATATGAGATACAATTAGACGAATAATAAATATAATAATAAGTTAATTTTGAATGAGTACCCAACAGCGAACAAAAGAGTGTTATCTGCGTATAACGGCCGCAAACACCTACTGAATTGTATGTGACAAGATCTCTGTGATTCATTGTCGGTAAGTTCGTACAATTTTGACCACGTTTTATTGGAACCGGGTGAGACAACGGCGGTAGACAAAATTTTCTACAGCGTGGCTCTACCACTAGTAAATCTGATGTTTTAGAACCACATTGTAGACAGTTTACTATTGGCTTGCAGTTCTGTCTACAGCTTAAATGAACCAGTTGGACTGGGTATTATCACAGTTTCACAGAAAACTGATATAAAGTAAAGAAAGAAAGAAAGCATTTATTGGCAGGCGTTATGTGGTACATGTGACAAGGTGGTAGGTCCCTCGTTTGCGAGAGACCGGCTGGGTTGGTACCACCGCTTTGTCTATTTCTGCCGCCAAGCAACAGTGTGTAAGCACTGTTGTGTTCCGGTGTGAAGGACATTGAAGCCAGTGTAATTACTGGGCATTATGAGACTTAACACCTTATGTCTCGGGGTGACGAGCGCAGTCCAGTGTCATGCAGTGCTTTATTTAAAGTTCTGTGTGGCGTTGCTTCTGTTTATGAGCAGGCGTGGCGCTTACCATCAGGCGAGCGACCTGCTCGTCTCGTCATTCAATCTAACAAAAAAAAAAAAAAAAAAACATGTATACAATTGATGCTGAAGAAATATTTTTATAAGTAGTAGGTTGGTTACCTAGATACCCACCAAGTAGTATTGTTACTGTTATTGTTCTTTTTCTATGGTGTGGGAGATATGTAGAGGTCCGCCCCCCTTTCCCATCTTGATTGCTTCCTTTTAAAGTCCATCCATGACTTTTTTGGTATAAAAAGGTTCCAATTCATTGCTCGCTCATCCAATCATTCTAGCAGTATGTAACAAACGCGTACTCTATTTATCGCATTTTGTGTCCACGTAGCTAATTTATCAGCGTTAATGTGTTGTATGTATGGTAGACCTTCAGGCTTATAAAAGGTAGAACAGCGGGTAATATTACAAGGTGGTAGGTCCCTCCTAGGCAAGAGGCCGTCGGGGTTGGTACCACCGCTTTGTCTGTTACTGCCGCCAAGCGTATAAGCACTGCTGTGTTCCAGTTTCAAGGACGTTGTATCCACTTGCTCGTTTGCTGGCCTATGATATAAAAACAAAAAAAGTAGATTGACTTGAGTGATTGAAATGAAGGGCCGCGGGTAAGATCCTCGCACTAAGACTTCAAATAGGTACATTCGAAATACTTGTAGAGAACTTCTCATGTATGCAGGTTTCCTCACGATTTCTCTTACTATTGACAAGCCATATTTAACAGTGAACACACACGTGACTTAGAAGAGTCAAATATGCTTCTAGGCTGGTTTTGTGTCTGCGACTTTTGTCTCTGAAGTACGTATTGAGCGATCGCTGCTTCTATATATGCCACAATAAAAAATTGTTTATTTAAATCACTCGCTCTCGCTCCCGTGGCTTCAACCGCTACCTTATCCACTCGCAGCAGTTAAGCAAGGTTTATGAACGCACGATGGCCGACGTGTAATCGTGTCTATTCACAGAATAATGTTTTGACTCGCTACTACGTGTTGTGTGTAATGTGGACACTCACAGCCAGTCCTCGGCTATAAAAATACACAAGTACTAAGTGGTGTTGGAATGTTAGTGGGCTACTAACTTAGGCCCAAGGTCAATCTCATCTGCACGTGGACTTTTATATATTTCGTTTTTATATAATAGGCCGGCAAACGAGCAAGTGGGTCACCTGATGGTAAGTGATCTCCACCGTCCATTTACGCGCACAATACCAAAAGACTCATTTTTTATTTTGTTCTAGTTAGACAGACGAGCGGGCGGCCCACCTGATGGTAAGTGGTTACCGCCACCCATGGACCGCCGCCTACCGTTTAAATGGCGCGTTTCATGGGCGCGTTGCCGACTTTAAAGGAAAGGGATAATTAAGGGATTGGGAATGGGAGGGGGATTTGGGTCTCCGGATATATCACTCACCGTACGAAACGCAGCAGCAAGCTGCTACTTTACGCCGGTGTTCTGTGAGACTGTGGTAACGACCCGGGTGAGCCAACCTATTCATGCTGTAGACAAAAGTGTCTACAGCGTGACTCTACCACTAAAAAAATCACAAATTGTGATTGCCCGACCTTTGAACTCTGGACCTCAGGGTTTCTGAGCTAGTAGGCTGCCTATAAACCAAAGAGGCGATCTGTAGGATTGAATTTATTTTTTATTATTTATACTATTTTTTATTTTCCTGATCCACAAATATTTGTTTCGGGTCTGGGTGTTTTTTCACCAAAGAGGTCGATGTTAGACAGGCGGCCGGTCGTAAAAACTAAGAGCCAATTCTTTCTGCAACATAATGTTGCGCCAGAGGTGTAACCAGTACACCCACCACGATGTGATAGGGGGCGAGCCTATTGCCATACCGGGCACAATTCCAGACTCCGGGCTGATACTAAGTATTACGTGATAGAAAAACCCAATATCACTTACCCGACGCGGGGATCGAACCCGAGACCTCAGTACTGCTTACATTACAAATGCGCAACCGAGGCTATGAAAACAATTTTCTACTGAAAAGCTCGAAACAAAATTATAACATTAGACTGTGTTTCAATGTATTTGTTAGTTCGTTAGCTACAGATCAACAAGTTGAGGACCTCTGGAAGGGGGCCTGGGTTCGTTAAAGGTCCAGAACCTAAGGGGGGGGGGAGAGGACACAACCTCTATTTCGCCCGGATACATTATCAAATATTAAAATGGGAAATATTGGTCGAATGTCTGTGTTTTTGAAACGTCTTAATTTACAATATAATAATCTTATTATAACCAATATATACTTAAATATGTATTGCGCCATAGTGTACTAGCAACACCCTAACTCCATGGTTTCCTATAATTTATGTAGCCCCTGCTAACGAGTGATTTTATACAGTCATTTTGAAGTTATGAAAGGGTAGGTCCAAGATACTACTAGGAATTAGGTTGTAGAAGCGTACACAGAGTCCCGCATAAGAAGTTTTGTGTTTTGTTTAAGCGATGAATTTGGCCAACTAATTTATGTCCTCTGGTGTGTATATTAAGATTTTTTTTAGAGAAGGTATGTAGAATTCGCCTGACAATCATAATAATAATAATAACCCTGTATTATATACATCCCACTGCTGGGCACGGGCCTCCTCTACTGAATGAAAGGGATTAGGCCTCAGTCCACCACGCTGGCCTAATGCGGGTTGGCAGACTTCACATACCTTCGAAATTCTTATGAAGAACTTCTCAGGTATGCAGGTTTCTTCACGATGTTTCCTTCACCGTTAAAGCAAATGATAATTAACAATTAATATACACATAACTTAGAAAATTCAGAGGTGTATGCACTTGTGGCTGGTTTCGACTCTGCGACTTCCGTCTTGACAGTCCATACCACTCCCCGCTGAGCTATCACTGCTACCAATCATAATGAGGTATCCAAAATAACCCCGTATATTGGTATTGTCGTAATAATCTAATGTAAACTGTGGTATCTCGAGTGGCCGACCGTGTTGAATTAATATTTTTCGTTTATAAACTGCGTGATGCGGACATTTGTGCCCGTTCTGTAATTAAATGTACTATCTCTGGAGAATAGATGGGTAAATTGTTTGGAAATGGTCAAGAATTTTGAAAAATATTGGTGGATAGGCAACGTCAAAAATCTTTTTCCCTTATCCCACTCGCAGTGGGGTCGGTGCAACATGCTTGTTACACATGTTACAGAAAGATTTGGCTTGTAAATTTTACGACTGGCGTCCTGCCGAAACAAATATTTTGTGTATCAAACAAAAATGTTATCTCAATGAAGGAGTCGAACCCGCGGCCTCTCGCTTCACAGCCGGCTTCTCGCCCAGTTATCCATGGAGGGTTTTTTTTAATTATCTCGAGTGACGAAACGAGCAGGTCGCTTGCCTGATGGTAATCGTCACGCCTGCCCATAAACAGAAGCAACACCACACAGAACTTTGAATTACAAAGCTCTGCATGGCACTGGACTTCGCTCGTCACCCATTAGCATTAGGTGTTAAGTCTCATAATGCCCAGTAATTTCACTGGCTTCAATGGCTGTCAAGGCAAATATAAAATGATTTATTTCGTTATTTTCTAATCCATAATCGTATTTAGCATTGAAATATGTTCACTCATGTCAAATTTCCAAACGATTTGACGTTTGTTAAGCATGCTTAGTAGCTAAGCTTGTATAAGGATTGTTGAGAAACTCGGCTTTAATGTTAAATTTAATAAAATGTTATATATGTATCTGAAAATGCATTTACTTTTTACTTTTGCATTTAAAAAATAAACTACTACCCGTTTCTCGCGGCCCCACTCGCGTGTATATCTTTTTTGTGATTTGTGATAAAAATTACCTTATGTCCTGATCCATGTCATGGCCTTCCTAAATGGTAAACTTGATCCAAATCTGTTCAGCCATTAAGGCATGATTGACAAACAAACATGCAAAAACTCACAATCATCCAAACATTCACATTTTAGGAGGTAGGAATAGCAAGACAAGCACATCATCGGCCTGATAACATAAGCTCACGCCTGTTTCTCCGAACGGGTGGGCAGAGGTAAAATTAGTACACCCACGTTTCCTCGAGTTTATTTCCGTCCCATTATGTGATAGCCATGACCGGGCACAATTTCAGACTCCGGGCTGATACTAAGACTTTTACCCGACCCGGGGATCAAACTCGAGACCTCATCGTACAGTCGGCCCATTCTTACTGTAAACAAAACTGACTAGAGTACTCTACAGCGTGTAGAGCCACGCTCCTACGCCTGAGCTGACTTAACGATGGGAGGGGGAGGGGGGGTTCGGGCTTCCAGAAATCTCAGTCACCCTACGAAATACTTGAGATTGGTTTCCTGTGTGACTTGATCCGGATCATTTGTGCTGTAGACTCAAGTGTCTGCAGCGTAGATTTACCACTTAATAATATTGTGAAGTGATATGGAACATCTTTTAACTAGCTATCCAGTGCGGTTTCACCCGCAACATGAAATTGATAGTTAGAAACCGATTGCAGCGCCACCCACCGGGTCGAATTATGGATATAAACCTTCCAGGGACCCACTCAAACACACACACAAAAAATCATCAAAATAGTCCCAGCCGTTCTCGAATTTTGCACTTAGCAACAAATTTAGGCATTCATTTTAATTTATATACTCGTAGATAATGTGAGTATTTGAGTTATACTTTGTTTAATACATAACAATTCTGGACTAATATAAAAATATAGTAAACTTTATAGTTGCCCAGTGTATTTTGACGATGCTATGTATGTTATGTATATATTAGCTGATATGATTTCTGTACTTACATAAGTTTCTTTATTTTGTACTGACTTGTCATAAGCGCTATTTTAATTGCCTACATGATTAATAAAACTATTTCATTTAATTTCAGTTGAATTGTATCTGAAGGGTCAGTTGGCTTCTTTCACAAAGCCACTATTTATATGTCGGTCGTTTACTCTGCAATGTTGGCAGCATTGAATAGAATTGAATGTTTATGGTATAATAATATCAAATTTATGGGATGGTGGTGTTAAAATATTATATACAGAAACATTGAATAGTCATGAATAAAAGTTGTAAAATAAAATATTCATAAGCTCACGTCTTTCCCGACGGGGTAGGCAGAGGTGCAACTAGTTATGCAACTAATGTAGAGCGTTCCGTACCATTATGTGATAGGAGGTGAGCCTATCGCCATATCGGGTTCAAATTCCAATCCCATTAGTGATAAATATATAAAAATAAAAAAATATGTTAACCCTATTTAAAACATTAAGTAAAATCGGAGAATTAAACACCGTATTTAAGAAGAATAATGGCTATTCAACCCGTCAATTAGAAGCCATTATGACAGGCCATTAATAAAATGGAACCACAGGATCCCCCATAACCCTACACCGCTTACTTACTGCTTACAAGATCCCTTTTCATTCTTAATTAATTCGTATTTTTCATAGCTTTTTATTAAGGCCTACTGGCGCAGTTTTTGTTTAATTACCGGTTGGCGTGATTGACATTTATTATCTTAATTGCTAATCTGAGATTATTTTCCTTTAGGGTAGTTATTTTTTGAGTGTATGTTGGCCGCCAACATTTTTAGACTTAAAGCCAACCTCACTTGCACGTGGTACACTCTGCTGATTAACGGACGAGGCAATAGCGAAACTTGGTTCCAGTTGCAGGTTGTGGGGATCAGACGGCGGGTTGCTCTACATAATACCAAATTGTCATATTATGATGGGATGGCGTACCCTGGAATTAAACCGCGACAACAGACAGAAATAAATAATCTTTTTTTATGGCTTAGGTCAGCAAACGAGCAAGTGGGCCACCTAATGGTAAGTGATCTCCACCACTCATGTACGCACGCCCACGATACGAAAAGAATCATGGGTGCGTTGCTGACCTTAAAGGAAAGGGATAATTAAGCAATTGGGAAGGGGAGGGAGAAACGCAGCAGCAAGGTGCTACTTTAAGTAGGTTTTTAGTGGTAACGACCCGGACGAGCCGGCCCATTCATGCTGTAGACCATTAGTTCTCAAAGTAGTCCACGGGAAACTCGACGGGGGTCCATAGTGAGATCTAATCTTCATATTTTTTGTCGAGTTTGGGAATATGGTAGAAATGTAACTGCAAGAGGTCCACCGGACCACCTAAATTTTTAAAGTGGTCTACGAGAAAAAAAGTTTAGGAACCTGTGCTGTAGACAAAAGTGTCTAAAAGTCATTTCTTAGGCTAACGCGTTTTAGTATTACACATTGAAATAAAACTAGTTTATAGAGACAGAGTCTCTCCCGTGACCACGAAGGCTGTAAAGCTTTCGAAACGTCGGGACTAAACTAAAAATTAAACCGCGATAAAATCCGTATAAACTAGTTTTATTTCATAAATACATACGCACTCACCCCTGTAATCCCCGAAGGGGTAGGCAGAGGTGTAACCAGTACACCCACATTTTGCCGAGCGTATCTCCGTCCTACAATGTGATAGGGGGCGAGCCTATCGCCATACCTGGCACACATTCAAGACTCCGGGCTGATACTGAGCATTTCGTAATAGAAAAACCCAATATCACTTTGACCAGACCCGGGGATCGAACCGAGACCTCAGCGTCAGCCTCAGTCGTAACGCGTACGCATTACAACTGCGCCACCGAGGCAGTCGTAGTTTTATTTCAATGTGTCTAAAAGTCTTTTAAAGTTCCATTAACCTGGGAATCAATGTTTAATCACGTTTGGAATTAATTTGTGTATCGTCGGATAAGGAAAAAGTTGGTACAAACATACTGTCGTGATCCGGCCAAACCGCAAATTTGGCCGAGATCCAACCGGCGCGGCGCGTCCGGTTCACTATCTTGCACCAAACAATTACTGCAGTAGGTACGTGAGTTTTCGATTATTATGAAAATATTGACAGTCTCGGTGGCACAGCGGGCGAGTAGCCGGCTATAGTAAGGTAGAAGTCTAGTATCTTGAGTGTAAACTGGGGATGTTCTGAGTTCAACTGGTGTGTGACGTCTGGCAACCCGCATTAAGCCAGCGTGGGACTAAAGCCTAACCCCTCATTCATGGAGGAGGCTGTGCCTAGCAATGGCAAATATATATACAGAGCTGGTATTATAGATATATCTAGATAGCTAGAAAAATCCTAAGGTATCTCTTGAAAAAGAGTTTTTAGAAATCTTTTTACCGGACTAAAATAACTACTAACATGAATCGTACTCTTGACACATGTAATACCATGGAAGAAATTGACCACTTCAACCTTTCTATAGAAAATGTAAAATAATCGAACTTTTTGACAATAACATGTAGAAAATTATATATAATGTTCATAATGCTAAATATTTTTAATTTTGTTTTTAATTCTTCATAATCAACCTAATATTTACTATCTAATTTTAATTGTATATTTATTGATAATATTGTATTAACGCAGACATGAATGTTGTATGCACCTGTAAGGATTGTTCATTGTCTTAAGATATGTTGCCTATTGTAATTTTTAAATGAAGCAATCGATGGTGTATCTAATAAATAAATAAATAATTATTATATACCTCAGTGGTCAAAAGGATACCCATGAATATATTTGACCCTTAACTCTATTACTTAAAATTTACATACAACTCATGTCGTAAAATATGAAACAAAAGCAAAGGTCAGTCCAATCAAGCGAAGGGTTTTGGCCACCCAGTGACGTACAAACCGGATGAACACACAATCGCATTAGAGAGTTACACGTGACTTTGTACACATTGTTTTTTACGGATTTGTTTCAAAATTTAGGGCGTTTTTAGTCATTAATGTACAATTTTCTCTTGTGCCTATTTTCATCCAAGGCCTTTCATTAAGGCGTGATGGAATAATGAACATCCAAATTTTCACATTCAATAATCACACTTCCCATTACCTATTATTATAAATGTGAAAGTTTGGATGCTTGTGAATCCAAATTCATCCAATCGTTTGGTATTTAATCACGCCTTAACGGCCCATGACCGGGGTTAGTATATAGGATATTTTTTATCCCGGAAAGGCCGTTAACGCGGGCGAAGCCGCGAGCAAAAACTAGTGTAATATAGATGCATTAAATTTCACAAGTGCTAGAAGTTACGTGAGACGAGTATTCTTTTTTTAATACCAAACGACAGTAGGTAATCACTTTAACTCATAGTTTATTGGTTACATTTACAATATCACTGCTTTACAGACAACAACCCCATGTCAGGATTCTCTAGAGACCGCTCTCTAATTATAACTCAAACAACTAGGACCGAATACTAAACCAGCATAGCTACCGCGTAATGAACACTTGGACTATCGACTGACCACTGTACTTAATGAACTAGGACTGTCTGACTGACTGCGGGCAAAAGACCTCCAGTTCTGGCGACAACCTCTTTTATACCATTTAACTACCCTTCCACAAGTATTTCGCACCATTATTATTTCAGTGTACCCAACGTGCTTTCTCAGACACCCTCAATATATTATTATTAAGAGAATACGCTAACACCAGTAAAGTCGTAGTATGCCGCGACTTTACCTTAGTGTACTGGATATCTTTGCATTATAAAATTGCATAATTCAATGATCATAAAACATGAAACGATCACAGGATAAATGTTTAGTATGATGTATTGCACCGACCCCACTGCGAGTGGGATAAGTTAAGGGGGAAGAAGAAGATGCCATATAATCCTCAAGCTTATAAATTGCCGTAAACAGTGATAGCTCAGCGGGGAGTGGTATGGACTGTCGAGACGAAAGTCGCAAGTTCAAAACCAGCCCAAGAGCACACACCTCTGACTTTTCTAAGTTACGTGTATAGTAATTGTTAATTATTATTGCTTTAACAGTGAGGGAAACATCGTGAGGAAACCTATACCTGAGAAGTTCTCTATAACAAATTTGAAGGTTTAAGCCAGCGTGGTGGACTAAGGCCTAACCCCTTTCACTCAGTAGAGGAGGCCCGTGCCCTGCAGTGGGACGTATATAATACAGGATTATTATTATTATAAAATCCCTGCTGGACAAGTCAACAGTCTTCAGTTTGGTTTTAAAGAATGCGCTGATGGTGCATCTTTATTATTGTTGGGAAGGCGATTATACCATGTTACAGAAAGGTGTGGTCATATTTTAAGGTCGTTGCATTGACATTGCCCTGACATTGAGTTTATGTACCGATATAAAATTTTAATCACTCGTTTATTAAAATCGATAGAAGACCGATTACATCACTATAAATTATTAGTACTACCTTTATCTCTACACAACCTCTAAGCATCTCTGCGCGCCTAGTAATTATCTCTTTAAATTGTTAGAAACGTCATAATCACTTATTTACCTCCAAACAGTAATTCTGAGCTGCGCTGTGTTCCTGGTACAGTGGTGCTAGCCCTACCGGCACATCTTTATATATATAATTCTACTGTACGTGTGTATGTAACTGAACACCTCCTAAACGGTTGGCCCGATTTGAATGATTTTTTATGTATGTGTTTGGGTGGCGCCCTGGATAGTTTAGATTCACAATTGGACCCGGTAGGTGGAGCTATTACGTTTCCCATAGATGAGATATAGCGTATCTCTACCACCTACTCTCTTGTTTTCATGACTAATACAAACTGTAAACTGCGAAGTAATTCCATTTATCGCCACATATCATGAAACCGCTCTACCAATCAACGATCAAAGCATGGCGCAAGTTAATCCATCATTGGTTGAAGTGTTGACGGGTATTGTGCACGCGCTGTTATTGACATACATGATTATACTACGAAGAGGTGTGAAGGGCCCTTTTATAAATAATTATTAATTTATAATAAAATTAGAACCGCTTAAACAAAAAAAACACATTAAATAAAAAGTTTTAATAATTATGAGTGGTAGAGCCACGCTGTAGACACTTTTGTGACTTCGGTCATTACCACTGTCTCACAGAAAACCAGCGTAAAGTAGCAGCTTGCTGCTGCGTTTCGTACGGTGAGTGAGATATCCGGAGGCCCAAACCTCCTCCCCTTCTCAATTCCTTAATTATATCTTTCCTTTAAGGTCGGCAACGCACCCATGATTCTTTTGGTGTTGTGGGCGTACATGGGCGGTGGAGATCACTTGCCATCAAGTGACTCACTTGCTCGTTTGCCGCCCTATGCCATAAAAAAAATTAATCAGTTGACAGCCTCCGTGGCGCAGTGGGCGGGTAGCCGGCTGCGAAGCATGAGGCGTGATTCCCACACCGAGACAAATGTTTGTGTAACCCAGAAATATTTGTTTCGGGTCTGAGTCTTGTGGGACCGCATGTCTCTTGTATTTCTTGATACCCACGATACAGGTTAACCTAGTATGGGGTCAGGACTATGTGTGTGACTGTTGGGTGTTTTTTAATATATTATTTTTGACTTGGTGCTATCAATCATTAACATAAAAAATTGGGTGAACTTAGCATTTAACTTTTAGTTTTTTAAAAATGCTATTGTTTTATTGGAGTATAATTAATTAAAGATTTGCGTGACAAGAATTCTAGTAAGGGCGTAGTAATAAGGTTTTTTCTATGTGCAAATATGAATTGCTCCAGGTTTTTTTTATACTGGCTCGGCAAAGTGACTACGCTACACCTGATGTTAAGTGCAGCGCAATCCAAAAATACTGTCGACCAACGACAGACGATGTGTCTATCGTAGGTATGCAAAATTATGCCGGCTTGCCTAATTGCTTCTTCACACTCCGTTTAAAGGACCCCATATTATAGGAAGGAGGGAACACGTGTGCCGGCAAACTATTCCACAGCTTGATGGTCCGGCAGAAGTAAGATTAACATAAATGTTACGACATCTTGAGCCAGCAAGATTCTAAGGTCGGTGCAATTTTATTCCACCGGCAGCGACACAGGCACCGACTCTAAAGAGACCTATAGAAATTGTTATTTTTGACTCTTCAGTGTTTTTATTTTGAAGTCGGCTTCTAAATTTTGTTAAAACTTATTTTATTAATATTTTGTGGTAGGTACAACTATGGTATGTAAATTTCAATACAATAACACAATCGCGATGACTGTGCTGTTATTCGTTGAGGAGTTTCATTTTTTTACTCCGTTATCAGATCTTTACTAAATTTATATAGGGCCACACACATCACAGCTAAACTCTATCCAATGAAATTTTCAACAAAATCGGTTCACAATTGGCGGAGATATCGATGTATCAAAAAAAAATAAAAATTTCCTTTTTTAAATTTGTTTAAAAAGGAACTTTTTTTATTATTTGTTAGGAGACTAGACATACTGCTATCGTTTCGAAGCAACTTCAAGGTTTTCAATCAGCAAGCTAAGACGCTTGGTTTATTTTCAATCGAAACTCCCAACTTTGAAGTGTTAATCTTAGAAATGTCTTGTCTGCATCAGAACTTTTCAACTTGTAATCTGTCATATAATTCGCTATATTCGCGACGTCGAAGTCTGTCTGTTTATTTTAAGTAATGAGATATAGAAATGTATTTTTATTTTATTTATTTATTTGAGCAACTTACAATACATACAATTATAAGAGTATTTCGTACAATAGGTAAGGTGTAGTATGCCAAAATGTTGTCTTAATTACAAGTAGCCACGGCATGCTAAAGTGGGCAAGAAAAGAAAAGAAAAGAAAAGAAAAGAAAAGAAAAGAAAAAAAGAAAAGAAAAGAAAAAAAGAAAAGAAAAGAAAAAAAAGAAAAAAAAACAAGTTCAGTATGTAAGTAATGATCATACAGATACGAGCGTAATGACTAACGGTTAGGTTGTAACCAACAATCTGACGTTAATGATATGGGTCTTTCAAACTCATAGCTTCGTCATACACTTATACACACACACACATTGAGAGGCTCACCCTAAAATACATTATTTTCGTTTTATTTTTAATTACCTTCTCTAACTGTAGGATGAACTACATCAGTTAATTTGTCACATTATATTCTCTAGCTTTGTAATAACTATATACACCTGAGGGAAGAGGCGCTGACTGCTGAAATACAGACACAATTATTAAAATAGTGACACAATTAGTGTATTTTGGCTAAGCTCAATGTAATGTAGTTCTTAAAATTGTGTAATCATCCATGCTTTTTGATAAATAAATTATTATTATTAAAATTATTATTATATTATTCGTATTGAGTAGAATACAATACAGGTATTCTACTCAATACAAGTACAATACTACTCAATACAATACAGGTTAAGATATGACGGAGTACGGAGAAACAAAATAAAACTCCTCAAAGGACAACAGTACACTCGTCGCGATTGTGTTATTGTATTGGAATTTACATGCTTTTGCTGTACATTGAAGTCGGTTTCTAAGTTTTGTTAAACGTTATATTACCAGAGGGCCAATTCTGCTATTTTAACTGACATTGCGAATGAATTTTAACCGAACTGAGATTACATTTTGAATTAATTAAAAATATGGCATTCTGCTCCTTTAAAAATTCGATATCATCTCAGTTAAATTGCATATAAACTGTCAATTCGATTAACTTTCAATGTCTTTCTTTTGTTGAAAATATGGCTTCGCATTATTATGCATTTCGCCAATGACAAGTATTTTACCGAATTTTACGTATCAGCTGCCATAGACTAAATTCTAGAAATTAAAAATGACCTAAGCGACAAAATCAATGTTACCAACTCACAATAAAATACCCACAATATGACTAATTTCAGTGATTAAAAAATTACGTAACTGGAGGTTATGATTTTTTAATTAATTGATTTGACTAATTCCATGTATTTTATTTATTTCATTAATTTATCTATTCCATGGCATAACTGAAGGAAAACGGCACAACAGCACCACTCAGGCAGTCCTTTCCGGGAATAACCACAATCGCGATTATTTTATTGAAATTTGAAATTCTACCGAATTGCGGTTTTATTATTTTGCAACACTGCTGAGGACATATCTATACTAAATAAAAATTGTGCGAGAGTTTTGGCGGGAATTTTGACAGTGCGATTGCTCTCATAATTTAATCTACACTAATATTCTAGAGAGGAAAGATTTTTTTGTATTTTTGTATGTAACAAATAAACTTAAAAACTACTGGGCCGATTTCAAAAATAATTTGGCCGTTAGAAAGCTACATTATCACTGAGTAACATAGGCTGTAAACTCATTTCTAATACTTTACTGAAATAACGAGCACACAAAGTCGCTCAATTTTGACTACTTTTAGTTGCTTGCAGTAAAAGAGAATAAAGTTAACTGAATTTGTCTGCAGTTAACTCACAGTCACTTCACCTCAGTGTTGCCAAGTCAGATTTTTGAAAATACCGTGTTGTCCACATTAAAATACGGCATTTGCGTCAAAAATACAGTGATTGATGGGAAAAAATACAGTCTATTTTACAGTCCAATAAAATGTCATACAAAAAAGGAAATAATTAAATTATTAAATAAAATATAAATTTATTTTAAACTTTATATCCTAAACTAACTTAACATTTTATTTGTATATATCGATCGCTGCAGAAATGGATGGCTGCGATGATGATGATATCGGTTTAGTTTTTTTAATGTGTTTAATCAAAGAGTTTTATGTATACTACTAGACAAGCTGCGCGGTACATAGAAATTGTAGTTTAGTAAATTAATTAAATTGTAGTATAGTAAATTAGTTGCAGTCAATTGACCGTAACTCAATATTAACGGTTTAAGATATTTATTTATTTCTCAACTAGAACCCCTATTGCGCTCCCTGTTTGTGAACTGTCAAACTCCCGCGTTATGTGACGCAGTTTTACTTCTAAATAACCTGTCTAGTAGTATAGAATAATAATACGAAATTTTGACTGTAAAAAAATACTGTGTCTCCATATACGGTATTTATAAAAATACGGTGTCCAGTAGATGGCATGAAAATACGGCAGATCTGCTATAATTACAGTGCACTTGGCAATACTGCTTCACCTTCAGTCACATTTCGTTCTCAATTAATATTTTGACGTTTGTCTATAGACGAAATGCATTTTATATGGTTAAGTGTCAAAATTGTTACCAGAATGCCGTTTTGGTTCAGTCAACTTGTATTCTACTTTCGATATCATTGCGTTCTAAGTTCTTGAATATTGGTTTAGCAGAATACCATTTGCAACTTTCTTGTCGCTGAGATTAGATCGGAATGATATTTTGAACAATTAAAATTACGAGAATTGGCCCTCAGATTACACGTTGTCAACGAGTATAATGGGGTAGTTAAATGAAGCGTGTTAGCGGGAGCTGTGGGCAACCTACTAGTGTATACAAGGCCGCAAACCGTTTATTCTGGTTGCTGTGGCTCTTGTCGATATGCCACCAAGGGGGTGGTGTTAGGCGGGAATCAGCGCTAGGCCATCAGCTTAGTAATACGCAGAACTGACGCCATTTAGAACTTACTTCTTTAGCAGCTATATATTAATGGGATGTGGTACGGACTGTCGAGATGAATCTGGCTGATTCGAAGCCAGAGGGGCGAGCACGAACAACTTACGAATAAGTATTCGAATCGAGAACGCTAGCATTTGTATGAAGTTTCATAATTTTTTTTGACATTTCGATACGAATGCGTTCTCGCAAGTTATTCGTGCTAGCCCCTCAGACCCAAGAAGATACACATCTGACTAAGTTACGTGTGTATTAATTGTTAATTATTGCTTGTTTTAATGGTGAATGGAACATCGTATGGAAACTTGCGTACCTGAGAAGTTCTACATAAGAATTTCAAAGGTATGTGAATTCTACCAATCCGCGTTAGACCAGAAGGCTTACGCGCATAATGTCCATTTCTCAAAGTATACTTTTCTCTCTATTCTAAAAAAAAGTAACTGGCGCCGCCGCCGCCGCCGCTGCCAAAAGCTTGTCACGCTATCTCCTCCGAAACCGCCGGGGGTATGGGGTCGAGACCGAATCGATGCAGAATAATGTGGGGAACAAAGTAACATATGTCTCATATTCGTCGGACTTTAAGTTTTTTTTATTTTATGATTTGTGGAAAAACATGGGCAAAGCTCCTAGTTATTTAAAAAAAAAACAGTATTTTATTTCCAAATTATTTATCACGTTTTAAAAAAGTAAGAAGTACAGAATTTACGAGGAAGTTTGTAATGTAGTATTGAATAGATTATTTAGAGAAAGGACGATTTAAGAAAGGGATATTTCGAGAAAATGATATTTTGAGGAAACGACATTATGCGCCTAAACCGCTACGCCGTTATGCGTTCGAAACCCAAATGGGAATCGATCTAGGCTACTCTTGTCGCGGGATATCGCGAAATATTTTGATTATATACAAATGTTCATTTAAAAGTCGGTATACAGGAAATCTTATTTTTATTATAAGATATTATGGGTAGATAAATACTGCTTGAATCCAATATATACTATATTGGATGTAACGGAGGGCGACGAGGCTCTCTTCTCTGTAGCGAGTGGACAGTGTGGTATGTGGATTGTGTACCTAGTGCGGCAAAGTCGAGTTTAGCGGTAAGTGCTAGAACATAATCATGGTGACTGTATAATGCAACATTTCTTTGTGCTTTGTGATTCTTTCTATATAATATGTGGTTAAGTTGCTGTGGCGACAAATGTTTAAGGTTATCCTGCTGCGGCAGAAGTGTACATTTGGTACAGAGAGTTTCTACGAGTAATATGGATATCCTGCTGTGGCAGAAGTGTACGTATGTACAGTATTGCTGGGTCAGGGGTGACTATAAGGGGAGGTTGGAGGTCACCGGGCGAGTGCCCATAATTTTATGGGCATCCTGCGGTCACTGCCCGGCTCAAACTGCGGTCACTGAGCCTAAGTATTAAACATACACTACTGTATGTGTGTTGGTATTTCAAAGGACATATAACGTAATATTTTCATTTCTTGTGTGCACGTTTTGAATAACTTCATTTCGCTAACCCAACATGTAATAAAGGGGGTCTCGCGACAACTCTCGAGAACCAAGAGAGAGACAATCTTTGTAAGCTACAATTTATAACTGTAGCTTATAGATGTTTATAACTATTAATTATAGTGATGTGTCAACATAATTAGGATTACAATCTAGTATAAAACTGTGTACTATGTATGTAGAGAATATTTATGTTTCGATTGTAATCTGTTTTGTTGTCCAAATAAAGTATAAATAAATAAATAAATAAACCATCTCATGCGTAGTAGAACACTTTATGGCGCTTTTTCCCGCAGTATGGCAGACATCTGGCATTTTATTAGCGGTAGAGCTATGCGGTAGAGAGTTTTGTAGTTTCGGTTATACAGAACACCGAGGTAAAGTGGCAGGTCGCTGTTAGATTCCGGACAGTGAATGAGTGAAGACCCAAATAACATTTTTCCAATCTCTACGCCTTTCCTTAAGATCGGCAACGCGGTGGTGAATCTTCTGATATTTTAGGTGTCTATGGGCGGCGAAGATACCTTACCTGGTGGCTCGTTTACTAATTTGCCGATATCTGCTATAGAATATAATTTGGTTTTTGGAGGAGCTTTAGCCCGCCTCTTTGAATTGTATTCTGAATGCAATACAAATTCTTTTTCACATTAAACATACATACGTACTTACACCTGTAATTTCCGAAGGGGTAGGCAGGTGTGTAACCAGTACACCCACATTTCGCCCAGCGTATCTCCGTCCCATTTTGTGATAGGGGCACCACACTGGGCACAATTCAAGACTCCGGGCTGATACTAAGCATTTTGTGATAGAAAAATCCAATATCACTTTTACCCGACCCGGGGATGAAATGAAATAGTTTTATTAATCATGTAGGCAATTAAAATAGCGTTTATGACAAGTCAGTACAAAATAAAGAAACTTATGTATAGAAATCATATCAACTAATGTATACATATGACATACACTAGGCAATTACACTAAATTGTTTATTTGTCGTCTTTTTATTTTACATTTTACGAACGGATCGAACCAGAGACCTCAGTGTCAGCCTCAGTCGTAACGCGTAAACATTACAACTGCGCCACCGAGACACATTAAACATCTTACACCAAATTACAACTAACATCAATAATTACATTAAAACCAAAGCACTAATAGAGAAGTCATTAGTAAAATTCTGCTTAAGGTTGTAACCAAGGCTAATTCGTAAAAATGATGTTGGGTTACAAGACAATACTGAGAAACGTGCTGAACTAATCACTGTTAAAAAATATGTGAATATTAGACAAGCTGCGCGGTACATAGAAATTGTACCACTAAGTTACGGTCAATTGAACGTAACTCAATATTACCATCTCGCTTACTCTCAACTAGAACCCCTATCGCGCTCCCTGTCTGAGAGCTGTCAAACTCCCGTTTTATGTGACTCAATTTAAGTAACTTCTAAATAGCCCGTCTAGTAGATATTTGTTTATTTTTTAATCTTTGGCACATTAATCGCAATCTTATCATTTCTAGTGTATCGACATATCGATTCAAGTTAATCCTTAATCAAAATAATCCTTGTAATCGATTAAAAAACTCTACAATACTTTTACAACATTTAAAATAAAAAGTTAAAATAACAATACATCGCGTGACCAAGGTGGTAGGGCCTTCGTTTTCGAGAGGCCAGCTGGGTTGGTACCACCGCTTTGTCTATTTCTGCCGCCAAGCAACAGTGTGTAAGCACTGTTGTGTTCCGGTTTGAAGGACATTGAAGCCAGTGAAATTACTGGGCATTATGTGACTTAACACCTTATGTCTCGGGGTAACGAGCGCAGTCCAGTGTCATGCAGTGCTTTGTTATTTAAAGTTCTGTGTGGCGTTGCTTCTGATTATGAGCAGGCGTGGCGCTTATCATCAGGCGAGCGACCTGCTCGTTTCGTCATTCAAGCTAATAAAAATAACTTTATTCCTGTAGATTTATGTATTGCACAAAGTGTGAAGGTCAAGTTGACAGCCTCTATAGCGCTGTGGGGAAGTAGCCGGCTGTGAAGCAAGAGGCCGCGGGTTCGATTCCCGCACCGAGACAAAATATTTGTGTGATCCACAATTATATGTTCCGGGTCTGAGTGTTTTCTCCCCAGAAGGTCTAAATCTATTAGCGAAATCTTTCTGTAGCGCGTGTGTTAGCGTATTCTCTTAGTATTGGTATATTGAGGGTGTCTGAGAAAGCAACGTTGGGTACACTGAAATAATAATGGTGCGATATAGTTGTGGAAGAGTGGTTAAATCGTATAAAAGAGGTTGTCGCGATAACAGAGGGGCCTTTTGTCCTCAGTCAGTCGGTAGGTAAGTCTCCGGTTCAGTAAGATCAGTGCTCAGTTGATAGTCTAAGAGTTTATTACGCGGTAGCTCTGCTGGTTTACTATTCGGTCCTAGTTGTAAATCGCTTATTGCTATTTTGTAGGTATACACGCGAAAAATCGTTTCACGGGACGTTTAGAGAACGGTCTGAGAGAATCCATTGGGTTGTGGTCTGTAAAGCAATAACATTATAAAAGTGACCAATAAACCGTGAGTTGAAGTGATTAGGTACTGTCGTTTGGTATTAATGAAATAATACTCGTCTCACGTAACTTCTAACACAAGGTCATTAGCGTGGGGTAAAGTCTTAAATTTGTTATATTACGCTAACAGATGGCGCTGTTCGCTAATGGAAAATCACTGCGTCGCGCGCTGCGCCGTCTTAATTAATTATTAAAATACCCTATGAATATTCAAGTCACACGATCCTCGATATGATCGAGAAATTCATGTTAAAACATCAAAGACGTTAATTTGATAGCAAACTTGATGTCTACGATGATGTTATCATTTTATAAATAACTAGCTCTTGCCCGAAATTTCGTCGGCGTTCATTAGTGCTCCGCTCGTATTGGTCTTAGCGTGATGTTATATAGCCTATAGCCTTCCTCAATAAATGGGCTATCTAACACTGAAATAATTTTTCAAATTGGACCAGTAGTTCCTGAGATGAGCGTGTTCAACCAAACAAACAAACTCTTCAACTTTATAATATTAGTATAAATTAATTATTTTGCCCTTAGATCCGCTTGCGTGAATAGGTTTAATGTTACCATAGACGAAGTATAGTCCTACCTACTCTTACCCTATTTTAATTCGACATACATATTCACAATCCCCGAAGGGGTAGGCAGAGGTGTAACCAGTACACCCACATTTCGCCGAGCGTATCTCCGTGCCACAATCTGATAGGGGGCGAGCCACAATTCCAGACTCCAGACTGACACTTAACATTTCGTGATAAAAACCCAATATCACTTATCCCGACCCGGGGATCGAACCGGAGACTTCAGCGTCAGCCTCAGTCGTATCGCGTACGCAATTAAGGGGTACGGCCGGAGCCGCGATCAAAAGCTACTCAGTTTAATATAATTTATTCTAAATATAAATAACCATTCAGATGGTATATGTTTCAAAGTAAGATGTTCTATAATACAAAAAAATTATAGCTGTTAATGGCTCAATTTATTGTCTCCCAAGTACATACATACATACGCACTCACGCCTATAATCCCCGAAGAGGTAGGCAGAGGTGTAACTAGGTCACCCACATTTCGCCGAGGGTATCTCCGTCCCACGATGTGATGGAGGCGAGCCTATCGCCATACCGGGCACAAATTCCAGACTCCGGGCTGATACTGAGAATTTTGTAATAGGATAACCCAATACCAATACCTCTACCAGTCGAAAGACCCGACTGCGCCACCGAGGCAGTATCCCAAGTGTAGGTATATAGACACATAACGCGTACATATAGAAAGTATTACCATGTTTTTTAGCATCCCAAAGCCTTATTAGGATGCTTTGAAATGATTCAAAGACAAGAATCCCTTACTGCCAAATCTTTTTACTTTCTAATATTTCAAAAGAAGCGAAGACACGGAAGCGGTCGAGAGGTTTGAGATCGATACCTTTGCAACGCGATCTGCCTGAAACGTTTTATTTCATTGCGATAACGGACTAAAAAACTCAGGTTCTCATTTTTGACGAACGCAGTTCAATGCCATGCAGTGCTTTGTAATTCAAAGTTCTGTGTGGTGATGCTTCTGTTTATGGGCAGGCGTGGCGCTTACCTTCAGGCGAGCGACCTGCTCGTTTCGTAGCTCAAGCAAATAAGCAAAAAAAACATACGCACTCACTCCTGTTATCCCTGAAGGTATAGACAGAGGTGTAACCAGTACACCCGCATTTCGCCGTGTTATTTCTGCCCCTAATGTGATAGGGGCGAGCCTATCGCCATACTGGGCATAATTGCAGACTCCGGGCTGATCTGAGCACTTAGCAAAAAAAACACATTTACCTGACTCGGAGATCAAATCTAAGACCTCAGCACAGCAGTTGTACCGCGTAAACATTACAACTGCGCCACCGGGTCAGTCTTAAATTAAAGATCTTATCTCAAACCTTGAATAATTCAAAATCATGACTATATTTACAAAACAGACTTGTAAGCAATTACTTACAGTAATTAAAACACCTTAGGTCGTCGTCTATACATCCGCCATTTGCAATTAAAATATGATAACAAGATGGCGGCGTTTTGACATCAGATTATAAAGGTTTAACACGAATCAGACAAGCTATATTGAACCTTAAAAATTGACAGTAAAACTGATTTTAGTTTACAACTAAAAAGATTAAATGAAGGCATCTCGTAGATAAAACTAACAAGAAAACAATAGATGAGAAATATTCGTTTTGATTGGTCGTTGCTTTGAAGTAATAAAAGTATTTTATGGTTTTATATTTGTTAACTTCAGAGTAGTATTAGCATCGTTTATTGGTGTAATTGGAGGTATTTGGGAGAATAACTATCAAGTGGGTAGATATAGGATTGTGAGATATGGTGGAGGTGATTGGTGAGGTATATAAGAGAGTGTGTTATTAATTGTGGGCTTTAGGGTTGGAGTGCCTAATTAGGGTTGGAGTGCCTAAAGCATTCGCCCGAAAGTCCGGTGTCGCTGACTAAAGCCGACTCTTGTCAGGCTATCAGCAAGCGTCCATCTAAAAAAAAATAAAAAAAAAATTGTGGGACCTCAGTTACAAGACCGATGTATTATGTACCGTCCTCGCCGCCGAGGACCTCGCCGCGCTCCCCGAAGCACCCCCCACGGTAGTACCGGCTTGCGAGCCGATGAATAAATACGATATTAGATTATAAACCCCAATCGCAAATGTCTTTGTTCTCCCCCAGTGGCCGTCCTGAGCCGAGGTCCGTACCCCCATTAAGAGGGGTCTCCTCAGCGTGGTCACTTAAATTTTGAGGGTTGAGGGTGCCTAAAGCATTCACCCAGATGCCCGGTGACGCTGAATAAATCCGACTCTCGTCAGGCTATCAGCAGGTGACTACACAAAAAAGAATTGTGGGAACTTAGTCGAGCTAAGAACTTCAACGTGGAAACACTGGTCAAGTGCGGTTGTAATCGTGAGAAGTCTTAACAAGTATATTAAACATTGATATATAGTGTTATATTTGATGCGTAAAAGGCTAATAAAACTCTTGAACATTGTGATGAAGTGATTTATCTTCTAGATTAGAAAAGTGACATAGGTCCTACATATTGTAATTTTTCGTCTATGACCTTATTATTTTTTCTTTGAAAGAAAGATGAAGTATCGCGCTCCATTACCCTGTTAAAACTATTTTAAACCGACTTCAAAAAAGGAACTGCCTCGGTGGCGCAGTTGTAATGCGTATGCGTTACGATTGAGGCTAACGCTGAGGTCTCGGGTTCGATCCCCGGGTCGGGTAAAGTGGTATTGGGTTTTTCTATTACGAAATGCTCAGTATCAGCCCGGAGTCTGGAATTTGTGCCCGGTATGGCGATAGGCTCGCCCCCTATCACATTGTAGGACGGAGATACGCTCGGCGAAATGTGGGTGTACTGATTACACCTCTGCCTTCCCCTTCGGGGATTACAGGCGTGAGTGCGTATGTATGTATATATGTATTCAAAAAAGGAGGAAGTTCTCAATTTGGCGAGTTTTATTTTTCCCTTTTTTATATAATGTACTTCGATTTCTCTGGCAACTGTGGACTGATTTTGTTGGAAAAATAATAATTCGATAGAGTTTAGCTGCAATGTAGTCCCATATAAATTTGGCAAAGATCTGCGGGCCAATTCTCGTAATTTTAAACGTTCAAAATATCATTCCGATCTAATCTCAGTGTCAAGAAAGTTGCAAATGGCATTCTCTTAAACCAATAATCAACGTCAAATGTGAACATAAATCTTAATGAGATTGAATATAGAATAAAAGTTGACTAAAGCCAAAACAGTATAATGCTACTGCTAATGCTAGGTGCATTTGACGTTGATTATTGGTTTAAGAGAATGCCATTTGCAACTTTCTTGACGCTGAGATTAGATCGGAATGATATTTTGAACGTTTAAAATTACGAGAATTGGCCTGCTGATGGTAAGCGCCACGCCTGCTCATAAACAGAAGCAACGCCACACCGAACTTTAAATAACAAAGCACTGCATGACACTAGGCTGCGCTCGTCACCCCGAGACATAAAGTCTCATAATGCCCAGTAATTTCACTGGCTGCAATATCCTTCAAACCGGAACACAACAGTGCTTACACACTGTTGCTTGGCAGCAGAAATAGACAAAGCGGTGGTACCAACCCAGCCGGCCTCTCGCAAACGAGGGCCCTACCACCTTGTCCATATTTACATAATACGTAAATCGTAAGTCTATTTCCAGCTGCGACCTTTAAAGCATTGTTTTAAATTTCACTAAATCACACTGTTAACGTCCAGATGAATTGTAGTTACACAATTTTACTTCTGCCGGACCATCAAGCTGTGGAATAGTTTGCCGGCACACGTGTTCCCTCCTTCCTATAATATGGGGTCCTTTAAACGGAGTGTGAAGAAGCAATTAGGCAAGCCGGCATAATTTTGCCGACCTACGATAGACACATCGTCTGTCGTTGCCGAGCCAGTATGAAAAAAAAAAACACGAAACAATGATTTTAATTGTAAATTCTGAAGGGTTGCCACTGTAGTAATAATTACTAGGCCTTCGCGAAGTGTTTTCAATTGCGTTGAGTCATGAAAGGCAGCGATAATACAACTGTAAGGAAAAAGTTACTTAAAATGCAGTGTTTAGTCGATACGAGCAAGTCGCTCGCCTGATGTCAGCGATATACGCAGAACTTTGAATTACTAAAAAACCAGTATACAAATTCAGTAATTAGGCCGCCAAGGGCACTTTTACGTCAAATTAAGAATCTACCGGTGCTTCGGAAATGCCCACTGGTCTGAAAAGAAGCACCAAGAAACTCAGCGGTAGGTCTTTTGCATTTTTTTTATATATTACCATTTACATACATACATACATATACTCACGCCTGTTTCCCGTAGGGGTAGGCAGAGACAACGGATTTCCACTTGCTACGATCCTTGCACACCTCTTTGGCACCCTCATTAAATTTTTCATACATGCACGTCAGTTTAGGGTACTCCTGACCTGGCCTTTCTCGAGAATATCTCCAACTTGATCTATGAAAGTTCGCCGAGGCCTTCCCCTCCCAACTGTACCCTTCACACTCGCCATGTATATTTGTTTCGTCAATCTTCTTTCATCCATCCGCTCTACATGCCCAAACCATCTTAGTATTCCTTTCTCAATCTTTATCACTACATCCTCTCTCACACCACACCTCTCTCTTACCTCACTATTTCTTACTCTATCTCTCATAGCTACACCACACATATTTATCAGAGCTCTCATTTTTACTGCATTTATACGACTTTCATTCTTCTTCTGCCACACCCAACTTTCACTTCCATACATTAACGTTGGCACTAACACTCCACCGTGCACGGCCAGTCGAGCTTTTCCAGTAACTTGCCTACTTGGCTACTCATACAGGCGTGTAGTGCCCCATTCACCTGGTTCCCCGCACTCACTCTTCTTTCAATATCTCTATCATATTTTCCATCTCTCGTAAACAAAACTCCCAAGTATAAAACCTCTCGCACCTGTTCCACTTTTTCTCCCTCAATCACTATATCACACGGCGTCATACATTCATCCTTTTCAGATATCACCACTTTCGTCTTTCCAACATTAACTTTCATGCCTTTCCTCCTGCCTTCCTTCCTCATTACCATTTGGTTTATAAAACAAAACTACAAAACAGTACTGGCACTGGACTGCACTTGTAAAATATTAAGGTCCGTATTCATAAAAAACCCTTAAGATCTTTTTGCCAACTGTCCAATTCTGTCTACATTATTGGTCTGTTTTGATTTAGCGTCAAAAACTAACCAATGATGTTTAGAGAAATGCGTTATCACTCACTATAAGGTCTCATAGTAACGTTTATGAATACGGGGGTGAGTCTCGTAATGATCAGTAATTACACAGACTTCTTTATCCTTCAAAACGGAACACAATAGAGCTTACACATTACTAAGCCGCAGATATAGACAATTGGTATCAATCCAGACGGCATCTCGCATACGAAAGACCTATGGAAGCGTACTTCCTCCGTGGCGCAGTGGGCGAGTAGCTGGTTGCGAAACGAGGGACCGTGGGTTCAATTCCCACACCGAGAGAAATGTTTGTGTGGTCCACAAATATTTGTTTCGGGTCTGGGTGTTGTCGGACCGCAAGTCCCTCGTAGTTCCTGATACCCACGACACAGGTTAACCTAGTGTGGGGTCAGGACTATGTGTGTGATTGTTGCTCTACCTCCCTCTCGCTTCGCAGCCGGCTACTCGCCAGCTACGCCACGGAGGCTGTCTATTATATTAAAGGCTGATATTTGGACATTTTCATCTTTTTCGACTTTTTATTATAATTATTATTAAAGTAAACTGCCTCTTCACGTCGAGTTTCTGTCAGACAATTGGCATTTAATAAACATCCCGCGTTAAGATTACACTGCACACCATCCACCAAAGGGGTCAGGACCGAGACAGACCATACCACAGAAGTTGAGCTCTAGTAATTGGAGTTCTGCTTAATTGCACCATAAACTGTTCTGATGAGAAATGCGCGGTTAATGACAGCGGCCTGGTCAAGTATTGTCTTGAATGTGCTAACAGAACACTGGTTTTAAGGGTTTTGGACCCAAAAGGTGCTAACAAAACCATATAAATCCACAGACAGACAGACGTCTGTCCAACATTTTTTTAATAACAAAGGCCGGCAAACGATGATATTTCCAACTCCTCCTTAACTTCCTATTAGAATAATTTCGTTGCGGGACAAAGACAATTTAGCATTTCCAGTGACTCGCCGAGCTTCACTGCTCGGTGTCAACAATTTGCGTGCCACCGTCGATCCTGGTGCACAGGTGATACAGTGGCGGGTGTGTGGGCGGGATAGTCTCGTAACAGACCGGTAAACGAGCCAGTGGGTCACTCGATAAGTGATCTCCACCGCCCAAGTACACCCACAATGCCAAAATTATGGGCTCGTTGCCGACCTTAAAGGGAAGTAATAATTAATGAATTGTGAAGGTGGGGGGAACTTGTACCTCCGGATATATAACACAACATGCAAAACGCAGCAGCAAGCTTGACGTCGGTTTTCTGTGAGACAGTGGTAACGACCCGGTCGAGCCCATTCATGCTGTAGACAAAACTGTATATACCTTTTGTATAAGGTCGGTAACGCGCCTATGATTCTTCTGGTATTGGCGTAAATGGCCGGTGGAGATCACTTACCATCAGCTGACCCGCTTGCTCATTTGACAGCCTCCGTGGCGCAGCGGGCGAGAAGCTGGCTGTGAAGCGAAAGGCCGTGGGTTCGATTCCCACACCGAGACAAATGTTTGTGTGATCCACAAATATTTGTTTCGGGCCTGGGTGTTGTGGGACCGCAAGTCCCTCGTAGTACCTGATACCCACGATATAGGTTTACCTAGTGTGGTCAGGACTATGTGTGTGACTGTTGGGTGAATTTATTTATTTATTTGACGGCCTTTAATATAAAAAAATATATTTTTAGGGTTCCGTAGACTAACGGCAATAACATAACGTTTAACAATAGAAACTTACTTAAATTTTTAGTAGTTGTTGGCGCCAATATCCTTTTCCGCCAGATTTCTAGAATATTCCAAATTATCTATGCTGACATCTGTTAGGCGATAGCGTTTAGGAATGTTTTCTTTCTATTGGGCGATTATCTCGCGCCATTTATTTCCGCAAATCACGCATCGAATCCTTCCTACCCCTCCCGCACCCCGCACGCCTGGCACAGTAGCAAGCAGCGCGTGCGACCCCCGAGGAGTCGGCATAAACCTTTGAATAAGGACACACGTACTTTTTTACGTGTGAGACTTCACCGCCGCGAATCTATCGCGAGACGCCGCGATGCCTGCGCATTGAATTGTGTACTTATAAACTTTACCGAACCGCATTGTGCATGTGTGTAACGTGTGTATGTAAGCCTCAAGCTCTCTGCGACGTCAAGTGCCTGAAGGACTCCGCTGCCACTCCAAGCCGCCGCTGACGCCAGATGCTGACTGCCACGTTCAAAGGTATGTGGGTGTGCATCCTTTATGTCCTTACTCCGCATCTAATCCTACATTAGGGCCTTCCTAATGCCCGCCGCGTCTGTCTAGCCTTCAGACAGAATCAGGGTGAATTTACGACTCCCCCTGTCAAATTCCGCTAATTACCGCGCCGCGCCCCTCACCGAGGCATCACGAACAATTTCGTTCTGGCGCCTCCATTTATGGTCCTTCTTTCGAGCCGAATCAGTAAACCCATTACCTTACTGATCCATTAATTACCGCAAGGAACTGGTCAAACCGTTCCACCGCTTCTGGCCTCTCGTGTGTTTAGGTTACCTTTTTTCGCGTCTCAATACGCCACACCCGCACCTAGCCACTTAGTCCAGAACTTCTAGACATTCTAGAACTTCGTGTCATATAATATATGTCCATACATTGAGGTACATATAGACAGTATATTTAGTTGTTACCCACTCGCAAACATTGCACTGTAGGGGTACCACATCCAAAAAAACGCGCAACCGATAACAGACTTTAACTTATTTCAATAGGTCTTAATTCGGTGTGTTTAACTTTTATTATTTACTACGTAGGTAACTTTATTCAAAATGTCGCTTCCAAAGTCGATTCCCACTGAATCGCAAGATTACGAATTGATTGTTCTCGAAGCACAACGTAATACGTTATTTGAAATGCTTCAAACCATATTTGATAACTCGCGAAAGATCCATACTAGTGAAGAACATAAAGAACAATTCTTAACTTCAGTTTTAACGATTGACGACATTCGATCACAGTTTAAAGAAATAATTGTTGAATTAAATCGTGTTTCGGTTCGTATTAACCCCACTAGTAAACCGAACTTTCAATCCTTAATTTCGTTTGAGGAGTTATATTGTCGGATTAAACGCGTTTTAAACACTGTCGAATCATCCGTGTCATCAGGAGTGGACAGAGAGCAATCATGCCGCAGTAATAAAAAATACAATACGCCGCGTTTACCCGTATTAGATATTGTGCAGTTTGACGGGGACATAAAATCATGGCCGCTATTTTATGCGAGTTTCAAGTCGATGGTACATGATAACCCAAGTTTAACCGACGACGAAAGGTTGTATTATTTAGTTAGCAAACTCGAAAATAAGGCAAAGTCAGTTTTCTCGGGCATCACGCCGTGTGCAGAAAATTATGCCACGATATTAAAATGCCTTATCGATAGGTATCAAGACAGGCGCTCTTTAGCAAATGCCTATCTAGATCAAATGCTTAACTTCAAAAATAGTGGAGCGGCTTCTTCATCCAAATTACAGATATTTTTAGACCAGTTTGTCACTGCCGCGAGTGCATTGAAAAATTTGAAAATTAACGATTTAGGCGATTTTGTATTGCTGAATCTCGCGATTAAACGGTTGGATGAGGAAACTGCGCTGGCGTTTGAAAACATGTACCACGACGTGGAATTTCCGACTTTTTCACAATTGTCTGATTTTATTAGAAGTCAGTTTAAAGTATACACGAACGCGCAACTTAGCGCAACTTCGTCCCGCTCAACACAAATAGCGCGCCATAACAATTCTCGTAGCCGTCCGCCTAACCCGCAAACATACACAGCCATTTCTTCGCACGATAAAAAATGCCTTTGCGATAATTTTGTTCATGAGCATCTCTATAGGTGCCCTCAGTTTAATCAGCTTACACCTACCGCACGCTACAAGTGTGTCAGTGACAAAAAGGCGTGTGTTAATTGCCTTAGTTTAAAACATAAGGCCCGCGAATGCAGTTCAGATCGGAGATGCCGTACTTGTAATTCAAAACATCATTCAATGTTACATTTTGATAAAGCAAAGTCGCAAACGCATAAAAATGAGACGGAGTGTACGTCGGGAATTGAACCCACGAACGCGCCGGAGCGGTCCGATACCGCCGTCGCCATGACGTCATCCGCCCGGAACAATAATAATACTACGATATTATTGTCCACGGCCCAAGTCAATGTTTACGATAAACGGGGCCGAGTGCATCTTTTAAAATGTTTATTAGACTCAGGTTCTCAAACAAACTTTATAACTCGCGACTGCTGCACTCTCTTAGGTTTGAACTGCAATAAAAACACCGAAATGGTTGTGAGAGGTTTTGGTGGCATCGAGAAGTCAGTACGGGGTTCAACGAACTTTAAAATATTTTCTCGTTTTTCGGATAGCGTTCATTTTGATATTTCGGCGCTTATAGTCGATCAAATCACAGATAAATTGCCACCGGTCCCAGTCGACACAAATGCCTTCGCTTACGCGCGCTCGCTCGACCTTGCGGACGGTGGATTTGCTACGCCAGGGAAAATTGATATCCTACTCGGCGCAAGCATCTTTCCGCATCTTTTGTTACCGGGCACAGTTAACGGTAACACTGAAGACATTCCGCCTGCGATAAATACGGTCTTAGGATACGTAATCATGGGTTCCGCACCCGTCTTAAATTCTAATAATTTCGCTTCAAATTCGACGTCCGCGTGTTGTGCGCTCGCCGAACCTTCCTTGGACCACCTCCTTAAGAGGTTTTGGGAGCTTGAGGAAGTGACCGCTCCGCCCGCTCAAAGTCACGATGACGTTGAGTGTGAAAATCATTTCTGTGCTACGACAACGCGCGATGCTAGTGGTAGGTATACGGTCGCGCTGCCGTTTAGAGACGACGTCTACAAATTAGGAAATTCTCTTTCAACCGCGCGTAGACGTTATCTTTGTTTAGAACGC
This sequence comes from Mimas tiliae, assembly GCA_905332985.1. Classification (NCBI taxonomy): domain Eukaryota; kingdom Metazoa; phylum Arthropoda; class Insecta; order Lepidoptera; family Sphingidae; genus Mimas; species Mimas tiliae. The sequence goes on from HG995261.1 coordinate 2,018,967, forward strand.
AAGCTGCAGTGTTCACAAGACTTGCGTACCGCTTACAGTGATATAATAAGTGAATACCTTAGTAAGGGTTATATTAGCGAAATAGGATTTATTGATAATGTCGATCATGCGACATCGTATTTCGTTCCGCACCACTGTGTTCAGCGTGAAGATAAGACCACCACGAAAGTGCGCATGGTCTTGGACGCCAGTTGTAAAACTAGTTCAGGGTTGTCTCTGAATGATGTTTTACATACCGGGCCAAACCTTCAAGGCGATCTTAATTCTATAATTTTAAACTTCCGCTTTTTTAAAATCGCCGTTTCAGCTGATTGCCGTCAGATGTTCCTGCAGGTTGGCATGAACGACGCCGATCGCAAGTATCAGCGCATTCTTTTCCGTTTTCGTACTCAAGATCCCATATCGGTCTTTGAGTTTAACCGCGTTTGTTTCGGTATGAAATCCAGCGTGTTTCATGCTGTCCGTGTTGTCAAACAGCTGATAGCGGACGAAGGCCATAAGTTTCCCAGAGCTGCAGCAATCGCATCAAGTTCGACCTACATGGACGACGTATGTTTTAGCATCCTGTCAGAGGATACGTCGCAGAGCGACGAAGAATGTGCTGTAGAAGCTTGTATACAGCTTATCAAGCTGTTCGGGTGCGGTCAGTTTGACCTCGTGAAGTGGACCAGTAACTCAGCCGCTGTCCTAAGCGCCATTCCCGCGTCCCATCGCACGACCCCCGACCTTGAAATAGATAGGGGTGTCGCAACACACAAAATATTAGGCACGCGTTGGGATAGGTCTGATGACACCTTTTACTTCGAAGTGGCAGCACCCGTACCAGGATGTACCAAGCCTATCATTCTGTCCGCTGTAGCTCGCTTATGGGACAACTTAGGGTTAGTGGCTCCCGTCATTTTGTACGCCAAGCTTCTTATCCAAGAACTTTGGCTGGCAAAATGCGACTGGGATGACACACCGCCTCGCCGTATTGTAGCCCTTTGGTCACAATTCTGTAGCGAGTTGCCCGCCTTGAATAACGTACGTATACCACGTCATCTGGGGGTGATACATGGATGCGTAGTTAACCTGCTAGGCTTCTCTGATGCCAGCGAGCGCGCCTACGGCGCCGTAGCGTATTTACAGGTAGTCGTAGGGGATAACAGATCCGTTAGACTCGTGTGTTCTAAGTCTAAAGTTTCACCACTTAAAACCGTTTCTATAGCTAGGTTAGAGTTATGTGCCGCCGTTCTGTTATCCAAAATGTTGCGTAATTTATTAGATATGTTTACACCGCGATATAAAATCTCGAATTTATTCGCTTTTACCGACTCTAAGATCGTCTTGTGTTGGATCAACTCCTCTCCGCATCGATGGCAGACGTTTGTCGCGAACCGGGTCGTTAAAGTGATTGACAACATTCCCGCTAGTTGTTTCCACCATGTTGCAGGAATCGAAAATCCCGCGGATTGTTTGTCCCGCGGTCTGTCTCCTGTATCACTCGTTGATCACCCTCTGTGGTTCTCGGGCCCCCCATGGGCTTCTAAAGACCCGGCCAAATGGCCTCTGGCGTCAGTCAATTACGACGACGTCGGTGAAGTTCCTGAATCGAAGCCATCGGCGCATACGGTAACGCTACCCGCGGCTAAGCCGCTCATATATTCACTCGCCCATCGTATCTCTTCCTGGTCAAAGCTATTACGCATTGTTGTGTTTATGTACCGCTTTTTGAAGAAATTGCCCCGTAGGTCAACTGTAACGGGCGAAGACTTAGATTTCGCTGAAAATAAGATTATGTTAGCGCTTCAACGCGTCCATTTCACGGACGATATTCGTAATTTAAGGAGCAACAAAGCTTGCTCGCCCGCGTTACAAAATTTAAACCCATTCATTGATGATAATGATGTAATCCGCGTCGGCGGCCGATTATCAAAGGCGGTCGCTAAATATACGCAAAAGCACCCGTGTGTGCTCCCGCGACGTGACCACGTGGTCGACATTATAATCGACTATTATCATAAGAGATATTTGCATGCGGGCCCTGAGTTACTGATGTCCATACTCAGGAGTCGTTATTGGATACTCTCCGCACGAAGAATAATTCGTCATATTATACACAAGTGCAATACTTGTTTTAGAGCCAAGCCGCGTCCATCCTTTCCTATGATGGCCGATTTACCATCATACCGCGTCAACCAAGCGGACAAACCGTTTTCGCACACAGGCTGCGATTATGCGGGTCCCCTACAATATACGCCCGTGCGTGGTAGGGGCGTTAAGAGCCGTAAAGCTTGGCTCTGCATATTCACGTGTCTCACCACGCGATGCTTGCACATTGAGGTAGCGACGGAAATGACTACGGTTAGTTTTCTCGCTGCGCTTAAACGTTTCATTTCTCGCCGCGGTCCAGTTCGATGTCTATACTCGGACAATGGCACAAACTTTGTAGGCTGTCGTTCATACCTACGTGACCTTTATGAGTTCCTCAATAAATACCGCACGCACTTTGAGCATGAATTGGCTGAGAGTCGAATTGAAATCAAACACATCCCGCCGGCCAGTCCGCATTGGGGCGGGTGCTGGGAATCCATGGTGAAGGTTGTTAAATCACACCTGTTCAGAGTCATAGGTCAGCAAGTGTTGTCCTATGAGGAATTGTTGACCATACTTACACAAGTTGAGGCACTCATAAATTCACGACCGCTTACGGTCCTGAGTAGCGATCCCGCCGAGCTGTCAGCGCTCACTCCAGCCCATTTTCTACATACCGCGCCGTTGTTTTCTCTCCCCGCGGCTCCCGTAGATTCTTCTAATTTACGGGAGAGACATTCATTACTGGACGGCATGGTCCAGTCGTTCTGGCAACGTTGGAGAATGGAGTATTTACATCAGCTACAGGCGCGTGGTAAGTGGACAATGCCGTCCACCCCTATCGAACTGGGATCGGTGGTAATTATTATAGTGGACAATGTGCCACCCCTCGCGTGGCCTCTCGGTGTGGTGGAGGCTGTCCACCCCTCGAAGGATGGAACGACACGTGTCGTCACGGTCAAGACGAGCAAAGGGAGCTTCGTGCGCCCTGTTGTTCGACTTTGCCCTCTGCCTAATCAATAGGTGGGGTTTTATGTCCAGTTCTCGTAAGCCTAGGCGTTGTAGTGGTTGTGGGTAATAGACTCACAACTGATGCTAAGAGAACTGTGACATCCTTTTCGTCTCTTTCGCTTACCTATTGTCTATGGTACCTTATATGTATGTGACTTTAACTTTCATTTGTTATTCATATGGTTCCTAAAAGAGAACCTTTTAGAGGGGGGAGGATGTTGGCGCCAATATCCTTTTCCGCCAGATTTCTAGAATATTCCAAATTATCTATGCTGACATCTGTTAGGCGATAGCGTTTAGGAATGTTTTCTTTCTATTGGGCGATTATCTCGCGCCATTTATTTCCGCAAATCACGCATCGAATCCTTCCTACCCCTCCCGCACCCCGCACGCCTGGCACAGTAGCAAGCAGCGCGTGCGACCCCCGAGGAGTCGGCATAAACCTTTGAATAAGGACACACGTACTTTTTTACGTGTGAGACTTCACCGCCGCGAATCTATCGCGAGACGCCGCGATGCCTGCGCATTGAATTGTGTACTTATAAACTTTACCGAACCGCATTGTGCATGTGTGTAACGTGTGTATGTAAGCCTCAAGCTCTCTGCGACGTCAAGTGCCTGAAGGACTCCGCTGCCACTCCAAGCCGCCGCTGACGCCAGATGCTGACTGCCACGTTCAAAGGTATGTGGGTGTGCATCCTTTATGTCCTTACTCCGCATCTAATCCTACATTAGGGCCTTCCTAATGCCCGCCGCGTCTGTCTAGCCTTCAGACAGAATCAGGGTGAATTTACGACTCCCCCTGTCAAATTCCGCTAATTACCGCGCCGCGCCCCTCACCGAGGCATCACGAACAATTTCGTTCTGGCGCCTCCAGTAGTAGTTACAGCAATAGCATGTAAATTCCAATACAATAACACAATCGCAACGAGTGTACTGTTGTCCGTTGAGGAGTTATATTTTTTTACTCCGTACCCCGTCATCAGAACTTAACCAAATTTGTATGGGACTACATCGCAACTAAATTCTATCGAGTGTAATTTTTTCTAACAAAATCGGTCCACAATTGGCGGAGAATCGATGTACATAAAACACGACTTCAGAAATATTATCAACAGAAATCAACCTTAAAATATAGTTTAAACTGGTTCTGCAATTGACAGTAATCCTCGACCACTTGAAGTGAAGTGGAAGGTTCCTTCACAAGGACCCTTATAAGTGCTGTAGGCAACGTGTCAACTCAGGGATGAGATAAAGGTTCGATTCCGAATAAGACTGCAGCGACGCATTGTCACAAGAATCTGTGACCGTAAATTTTAGTGTACGGTTATTATAGTACGCTGCAAAACACAAAATAAATAAATAACCCACAATAGAAACACACATTGCTCTGGTCCCACAGTAAGATAGGATTATCTTGTTTCGTGGGAATCAAGAACTACGAGAGACTTTCGATCTCACAACACCCAGATCCGACACAAAATATATTTGAGACAATTAAATGTCTCTGACGTGTGACGGTGTGGGACGGTGATACGCTCGGCGAAATGTGGATGTACTGGTCTGCCTGTGCCTACTCCTTCGGGGATTACAGGCGTGAGTGCGTATGTATACGTAAGTAAATTAGTTTCGAAATATTCATACGTAATTTTGGTTTCCTTAGATTTGAACATAGAGCATTCTAGTTTACGGCCTATTGCACTGCCAAAGAGACTACCATCATCAATCAATATGCGGCATAATAGGGTAGTTGACTAGATTTTTTTTATTATTTAAATAAATAAGTGACGTTACTCAAAATCTATTGCAGAAAGAATTTTATAAATCGGACCAAAAATAAATAAGCTGGAAGCCATTCAAATCCTGTAGAAGGGGTAATTGTCAAATGACAGACGACACAACCTTTGACGTCACTGTATAAAATGTTCATTATGGTGCACGCGTGCCAGCGAGATAGTGAGATATCCCTACTACGCACCCACTTTTCCTTATACCAACATTTAAAGTCATAACTGCGGGCACATTTCAGAACCAATTTTGATTGTATTTTAATAAAAGGGTTTCTTTTGCGTATCATTTTCTGTTGCTTATAAAATAATGTATAAAATTCAATATAGGAAACTACCCTATTCACTAGGATCATAGAAGCTGAATGTCGTTTGGCGGTTTGACGACTGTTTGTTGCTATGGTTGTGTTTGAAAACGTACCTTTAGACGATATTTTTGAGTATACTTCTAGTGATCTGTTTGTCTTTGGTACACTTGGTTTTAGGAGTTCTAATTTGTATTGATAGAATTAGCAAATCGGTGTATAATTGACAAAAAGCTGATTAACTTCGATTCAATTTAGTTTCGTCAACTCTAAAAGTATTTTTAGTATCTACTTACAGACGTACGCACTCACGCCTGTCATCTCCGAAGGGGTAGACAGAGGTGTAACCAGTACACCCACATTTCTACAAGCTTATCTTCATCCTATGATGTGATAGGGGGCGAGCGTATCGCCACATCGTAATAGAAAAACCCGATATTACTTTCGCCCGACCTGGGGATCAAACCCGAAACCTCAGCGTCAGCCTCAGTCGTAACGCGTACGCATTACAACTGCGCCACCGAGGCAGTCTTGGAAACTATATTATTTAATTCCGTGTTCAACGGTTTAAGGATTTCGGTCACCATGCTAGCTTAATGCGGGTTACCTTCACAAACCTTCGAAATTTTCTGTATATTCAGCAAATCGCAAGCTTACACAAGGTAAAGCAAACGCAAATCAACCTAGAGGCCAATTCTCGTAATTTTAAATGTTCAAAATATCATTCCGATCTAGTCTCAGCGTCAAGAATGGCAAATGGCATTCTCTTAAACCAATAATCAACGTCAAATGTGAATATAGATCGTAATGAGATTGAATGTAGAATAAAAGTTGACTGAAGTCAAAACGGTATAATGCTACTGCTAATGCTAGGTGCATTTGACGTTGATTATTGGTTTAAGAGAATGCCGTTTACCATTCTTGACGCTGAGACTAGATCGGAATGATATTTTGAACATTTAAAATTACGAGAATTGGCCTCCTGGCTTAAGTTAGCATTGCCGTTTAGAGAAGGCATTTGCAGTTTGAAAGATTGAATTTATAAATCCATACACCCAGCCGTGCCTTAGCTAGCTGTTTGAAAACGAATTTCCTCAATAAAAGAACTAGTGCATGAATTTTAAATATTTATTTGAAAACAAGCTTGTGCTCGTGGCTCCGCCCGCGTTGAAGTCTTCCGTCATATCTCCGAGATATAATTAAATTACTTTGAGAGAAGTCCCAAATCTGCCAATTAGTGTGTTGTCAAAATCGATTCAACCATTTTGAAAATCAGCCCAAACATTTTTAAAAAGCGTTTATGTAACTCAAATAACCGTGGGAGCTTAATTAAAAGATTTTATTTCAAAATCACAGACAAGTGTCAATATCCTACTTTCTACTACTATTATAAATTTGAAAGTTTGGATGTTTGTTAGTCAAACATGCCTTAACGGTTTTGGATGAAATTTGGCACACAGGTAGACCATGACCGGAATAAGGCCCTATGCTACTTTTTATCCCGGGCTTTTCACGCTGGCGGAGCCACGAACAAAAGCTAGTTTAGGTTTAATTCAAAGTATCGGAATTGATGGGCTATATTTTAGGTGTTTAAAATGTCTGCAATCGGCTCTCAGCAGTAAAAAGGCATTAAAATCTAGATAAATAACGTTTTAAAATACTCTCTATACTCATTTATTGGTTTAAGAACGCTGTCCCATGGAAGGCGATGGAAATCTCTAAGGCCTTAATTTTTTATCCTGGCAAAGTGACTACACTGGTATTGATATTAAGTACAGTATATGCGTACGCACTCACGCCTGTAATCCTGGAAGGGGTAGGCAGAGATGTAACTAGTACACCGATTTCGCCGAGATTATTTCCGTACTATGATGTAATAGGGGGCAAGCCTATCGCCATACCGGACACAATTCCCGACTCCGGGCTGATACTAAGCATTTTTGTTAAATCCTAGTTCGGCAAAGTGACTACGCTACACCTGATGGTAAGTGATTTTGTGATAGAAAAATCTAATATCAATTTTACCCGACCCGGGGATCGAACCCGAGACCTCAGCGCAACAATCGTAACGCATACACATTAAAACTGCGTCACCAAAGCAGTCAGTTAAGTACAGTGCAGTCCAAATATAATGTCAAATTCAAATCATTTATTCTGTAAATTTGATCATAAATATCACTTTTACATGTCAATAATTATTTATTACATTTGTCGATGGTCAAGAGACATCGCCTCCCTCAACTGTCGACAGAATTATGCCAGCTTCTAGTTACTGGATATACTTTGGATACTTCTGGACGCACATCACTTGAATGAGCCACTATTGTGGGGTTTTCAGCAATTGTGCGGTGGTTGCTGAGCTAGTAGGTCATCTGATAGTAAGTGATCTCCACCGCCCATGTACGCCCACTATACAAAAAGAATCATGGGCACGTTGTCGATCTTAAAATAAAGGGATTGAGAAGGGGGGGATTTAGGCCTCCGTATATATCACTCGCGATACGAAACGCAACAGCAAGCCGCTACTTTACATCGGTGTTCTCTGATCCAGTGATAACGACTCGTGCTGTAGACAGTCTACAGCGTGGCTCTACCACTCACCATCTCAGTACCTAATTGCAAAACAACTGTTGCCTTATAGCTGCTAGATTTGAACTATGAGCAAACAGAAAATCTATTACACAGCCGCCGTGGCGCAGCGGGCGAGTAGCCGGTTGCGAAGCGTGAGGCCGTGGGTTCGATTCCCGCACCTTGACAAATGTTTGTCTGATCCACAAATATTTGTCTTGGGTCTGGGTGTTGTGGGACCGCAAGTCCCTCGTAGTTCTTGATACCCACGATACAGGTTTAACCTAGTGTGGGGTCAGGACTATGTGTGTGACTGTTGGGTGTATTTATTTTTATTTATTTATTAAAAACGTTAGCTTAAACTGAACACACACACACATTTCTCTACTATTCTCGTCTCACCACACGTGTTGCATCAACAATAGTATATTTTTCGTTAAAATTAATACGTCGGGAGGCCTGGTAATCTGTTAGACAGGATTTTATCCTAGTATATATACCAGTCTTTAACAAAAGTAATTTTTGAGTTCACTGTATAATACAGTAGCATTTAAGTATCTCTTGTGATGAGAGAAATAAATAAATAAATTATCCCAATATATTTTATAGTACGACAGCGGCATTAAGTCGTTACCGCTACTATTGTTTCTCGATGGTAACTCGAGAATTAATAATGACATCGATTTGCCACCGACAAGACGTCGAGTGTCGACGTGATTAACCGCCATGTTGCTTACGTCACATCCTTGTTCTTTCACTTAGTTAACGTTGTAGGTGTCACGTGATATTGTAATATATGGGGATTATTTGCCTCTGGAGCTAAGATTAGTAAATAGCAAGATTTGGGTACGAGATATTTGAATTTGGAAAAGATATGGGAAAACGTTTTCAGACTGCCTCGGTGGCGCAGTTGTAATGCGTACGCGTTACGATTGAGGCTGACGCCGAGGTCTTTGGTTCGATCCCCGGGTCGGGTAAAGTAGGTATTGGGTTTTTCTATTACGAAATGCTCAGTATCAGCCCGGAGTCTGGAATTTGTGCTCGGTATGGCGATAGGTTCGCCCCCTATTACATCGTGGGACGGAGATACACTCGTCGAACGGTGTGACCAGTACCTACACCCATATTTCGCAGAACTTATTTCCGTCCTATGATGTGATATGGGCTGAACCTATCACCATACCGGGTACAATCCGGATACAGGCTCCGTGTTGATATCGACTAAGCATTGTGTGATAGAAAAACTCAATTTCACTTTTACCCGACCCGGGTATCGATTAAGGTGGAGAGGCGAGGGGACCGGTCCCCCGGGCCCCATGTCTGCGGGCCCAATGTCAAGGCTATATGCAAAAAAATGGTCACGGGGGCCCCGAATAAATTTGCCGCCCCGTGCCCCCACTGGGCTTAGTCCATCACTACATTTATATTATCGCGTTAGTCGTAAGACTGCCTCGGTAGCGTAGTTGTAATGCGTGTACGCGGTACGACTGAGGCTGATGAAGTCTCGGGTTCGATCCCCGGGTCGGGTAAAAGTGGTATTGGGTTTTTCTATTACGAAATGTTCAGTATCAGCCTGGAGTCTGGAATTTGTGCCCGGTGTGGTGATAGGTACGCCCTCTATCACATCGTGGGACGGAGATACGCTCGGCGAAATGTGGGTGTACTGGTTACACCTGTGCCTACCCCTTCGGGGATTACAGGCGTGAGATCGTATGTATGTATGTAAGTCGTACAAGAATTGTCGTCTAAATGGGAGACCTTATGACCCCCCTTATAAATCTGTTAATTCTACCCTGTAGAAAATATAATATTTACGGAGTAACACGCCCTAGGTAAATACGTTTGATTAATAATGGCAATTCGGTGGTTAAGCTTTGAATGATTTATTACTTAATTGCTCATGAGACATTCGACGTAGTAAATTGATCATTAAATGTAGCTTTAGTGGTTACTATACATTTGACAGTTACATTTCAAATTTCTATTTCTATGAGAGCATTACGCCCGGTTTCTGAAAGGCTGATCAATGTATAATTAACTAATCAAATGTCAAATCTAATGTCAAGTCGAAATAGAGTTGCTAGAAGCGTGAACACTTTTGATTTGATTTGTTAGCTAACATAACATTCAAATTAGGTAATATATGTCAAACGGTACTAAAGAGAGATCAAATATTATTAATTTTTTCACTAATTAACGTTTCAGCAACTCAAATTGATTTGACAGCGATATCAAATCCAAGTTCTGTTAGTTGAATGTTGACTTGATCAGCCTTTCAGAAACCGGGTGTTCTTGTTTGTAATTGCTGAAAGGCATGTAATCTGCAACAGAGATAGAGACAGTTTTTTTTTGAGTGGTAGAGCCACGCTATAGACACTTTTGTCTACAGCATGAATGGGCCTTGTAAGGGTGGTTACTATTGTCTCACAGAAAACCGGCGTAAATTAGCGGCTTGCTACTTACTATGTTTCGTACGGTGAGTAAGATATCCGGAGGCCCACACCCCCTCCCCTTCAGAATCTCTTAATTATCCCTTTCCTTTAAGGTCGGCAACGCACCCATAATTCTTTTGGTATTGTGGGCGTACGTGGGCGGTGAAGATCACTTTCCATCAGGTGACCCACTGGCTCGTTTGCCGGCTTATGCTATAAAAAAAGGGGTAGAGGTCAGAGGGGTTGAGGTGAGGCAGTTCGTAGGTAGTTTCACTTGCTCTTTTGCCAGCCTATGCTATAGAAAAACCAGTTAAAGTTTTTACAGAATTTGTAGGTATTATTATGGCGGATAAATAATAAAAAAACAGTAAACATGTGAGATTTTTTCGTTGTAAATTCTGCAGATTAACAAATGAGGCAATGACAGCCTCCGTGGCGCAGCGGGCGAGTAGCTGGTTGCGAAGCGTGAGGCCGTGGGTTCGATTCTCGCATCTAGACAAATATTTGTCTGATTCACAAATATTTGCCTCGGATCTGGGTGTTGTGGGACCGCAAGTCCCGCGTAGTTCTTGATACATAGATCCTACCTGATCCTTTTGATACCCACGATACAGGTTTACCTAGTGTGGGATCAGGACTATGAGTGTGACTGTTGGGGTGTATAATGGCGAAAGTTGGTTCTCGTTGAGGGTTGTGGGGGATAGACGGCGGGTCGCTCCATATAATATCAAAACCATCATGAAATTATGATATGAAGGCATACCCTGGCATTAAGCCGGAACAACACCAGACAGAAAGAAATATACAGTACTATAGGGTATATAAGTGTGGTATGGAACCGACGGTTAGCGAGACCCACTCGTACTTGCCGGGAAAAGAGACTGAAGAGTAATGCCCTATTCACAAACAACACTTAAGTAAGCTCTTTGTCAAATGTCCAATTCTGTGTACATGATTGGTCTGTTTTGATTTAGCGCCGAAAACTAACCAATGACATACATACGCACTCACGCCTGTAATCCCCGAAGGGTTAGGCATAGGTGTATCCACATTTCGCCGAGCGTATCTCCGTCCCACGATGTGATAGGGGGCGAGCCTATCGCCATACCGGGCACAAATTCCAGACTCCGGACTGATACTGAGCATTTCGTAATAGAAAAACCCAATACTTTACCCGACTCGGGGATCGAACCCGAGACCTCAGCGTTAGCGTAATCGTAACGCGTACGCATTACAACTGCGCCACCGAGGCAGTCAATGACGTTTAGAGAAATCGTCACTATGCGTTCGCACTCATTATAAGGTCTCATAGTAATACGGGGATAAGTCACTTTTTCCCTTATTGAAATATCTTGTAAATATATATGCTCTTTAATAATATCATAAGACGTCCTGCTCTTCCAACCGTACTATCGCCACTTAATATAAAATTATAACTCAAGTAATAAAATTATTCAAATCAAATATCTACGAATAAAATAAAATTACCTAAGCATAAAGGGTTAAAGCTCATTCTTATTGGACTGCAAGATATAGTGGTATAATGTTATCGGAATCAAACGAACTATGGCTGAGTTTCTTGGTGTTTTTTTTAGGTTAGCGGTCATACTACAGTCGGCTACTAGGTGGTAGGTCCCTCGTATGCGAGAGGCCGTCTGGTTTGTTACCATCGCTTTGTCTATTTCCGCCGCCAACCAGTAGTGTGTGAGCACTGTTGTGTTTCGGTTTGAAGGACAGCCAGTGAAGCCAATGAGAAGCCAGTGAAATGACTGGGCATTATGAGACTTAACATCTTATGTCACGGGGTGACGAGCGCAGTCTAATGCCGTGCAGTGCTCTGTATTCCAAAGTTCTGTTTGCTTCTGTTTATGGGCAGGCGTGACGCTTAACATCAGGCGAGCCCACACACATCTACATTTCGGCGAGCTTATTTCCGTCCCATAATATGATTGGGGGCGAGCCTATCGCCATACCGGGCATAATTCAAGACTCCGGGCTGATACTGACCATTTCGTGATAGAAAAACCCAATATCAATTTTACCCGATCCAGGATCGAACCTGAGATATCAGCACAACAGTCGCACCGCGTATCCATTACTTCGAGTACAGTCATGTCTTGCCATCGAGTACAAATGGTAAGAAATATTTTATACCGGCTCATTATACCGTTAATACTCGTTTTTTATCGAGTATTTAAGGACTTTTGGGCTTAACGGCCGGCCTTTTAAGGTACTTCCACTTGGTCTCGAAATGTCTTCAGTTATTGGGACTGTTTGAAGTTATATTCTGGAGTTTGTTGAAATATCGCTTGTTTGATATGAAAATGGGTGTTCAGCTTTAAGATTTTTGTTTTATTTTCAGCTTGTAAAGTACTTTAGCTAATAATAAATGTAGAATCATACATACATAGACTGACGCCTGTTTCCCATAGGGGTAGGCAGAGACAACGGATTTCCACTTGTTACGATCCTTGCATACCTCTTTGGTCTCATTCACTCTCATTAAATTTTACATACATGCGCGTCGGTTTAGAGTACTCCTGACCTGGCCTTTCTTGGCCGCCTGGCTGACGTCAACCTCTTTGGTATAAGTATACTTATATATAGATAGATATAGTATAAATACTTACATTATGTCATTTCTTAAAGCAACGATAGCTCTGCGGGAATACGAGGAATCTACCACTTAGACAAGATATATTTTTTTTATAGCATAGGCCGGCAAACGAGCATGCGGGTCACCTGTTGGTAAGAGATATCCACCGTCCATATACGCCCACAATACCAAATTAATTATGGGTGCGTTGTCGACCTTAAAGGAAAGGGATATTTAAGGGATTGGGAAAGGGACGGAGATATGGGCCTCCGGATATCTCACTCACCGTACGAAACGCAGCAGCAAGCCGCTACTTTACGTCGGTTTTCTGAGACAGTGGTAACGACCCGGTCGCGCCAGCCCCTTCGTGCTGTAGACAAAACTGTCTACAGCGTGGCTCTACCACTCAAGCTTTAGCGGAGATATAGCGAAAAAATAAAGGGGAACTGAGAACGACCTTTTTGCGTCGGTTAAATTCAAAACTGACTACAAAAGAGTCGTCTTATCCTATTAAAAACATTTCGGTTTCAAGCAAAAGTTTTGAGAGAACAAAGTTTTTCTTTGGAAAAAAAACAGCTTTTCTTTCTAAAGGGATTCTCTGTATCTGTATTAAGTTATATTCAACAAGAAAGTATTATTGTGAACATTTTACTTGTTAACCAACTGACAACCACCGAAAACGGAGTGTGAAGAAGCAACTAAGCAGGCTGGCATAATTCTGCCGATCTGCCATAGTTTCAGTGTCTATCGTTGGTCGACATTATTCATGGATTGCGCTACACTTACCATCCAGGTGTAGCATAGTCACCTTACCGAGCCAGGATAAAAAAGAACGTTTCAAATCGACAATCTTGTTTGTTGACTATGACTATGACTATGTCTTCCTTCAGCCTAAAAGCGAGCGATAATTAACAATGAATACATAAGCAACTTGTAAAAGTTAATTACGTGTGTCTTGGGGTCTATTTTCCAACTTGCGACTTCTGCTTCGAAAGTCCGTACAACTACCTGCTAGGTAAATATATACTAGCTGTGTATTGACTGACTCTGACTGCCTCGGTGGCGCAGTTGTAATGCGTACGCGTTACGATTGAGTCCAAACTGAGGTCTCGGGTTCGATCCCCGGGTCGGTTAAAGTGGTATTGGGTTTTTCTATTACGAAATGCTCAGTATCAGCCCGGAGTCTGGAATTCGTGCCCGGTATGGCGATAGGCTCGCCCGCTATCACATCGTGGGATGGAGATACGCTCGGCGAAATGTGGGTGTACTGGTTACACCTCTGCCTACTCCTTCGGGGATTACAGGCGTGAGTGCGTATGTAGCTCTGTATTAAACAAGCTATTTTTTATTAGTTTGAATGATGAGACCAACAGTTTGCTCGCCTGATAGTAGGCGCCACGCCTGCCTATAAATAATATAAAAGCAACGCCACACAGAACTTACAAAGCACTGCATGGCACTGCACTTCGCTCGTCACCCCAACATAAGTTGTTAAGTCTCATAATGCCCAGTAATTTTACTGACTTCAATGGTCTTTAATGTCTTTCAAACTCTTATGGAGAACTTCTCAGGTATAAAGGTTTCCTCACGATGTTTCCTTCACCGTTAAAGCAAGTGATAATTAACAATCAATACACACGTAACTTACAAAAGAGGTGCATGCTATTGCCTATAGTTTCGAACCTGCGACTTACATCTCGACAGTCCGTACCACTCCCCACTGAGCTGTCGTTGCTTCTGCTAGGTTATCACTGTTTTTTCGGGGCTGTAGTCACCATAATGCTTTCGAATTTTTAAAAGCACAAGAACCTCCTATCTCCCGCGGCTCTGTTGAATTTTTAATACCAGGATGAAGTGGTCTTAAGCCGGAAATACATCAGCTTGTCTTAAGTCTTAAGGTACGTTTTGACGTACGCGATCAAGACAGAAGATTGCATCGTTCACCCTAAATATGTTGCTTTATTCAAAATCAAAATATTTATTGTATCTGTAAAATGTTATACATTATTTAAATTCCGTAAAAACTCTACCACTAACTAACTCTACTGTCTTTATCCCGCAAGGAAATTAATCAAATGGAAAGACAGGGAGAAGTTGAGTTGGAAATATAAATTTTTCTAGTCCCCTCCGTAGTTTTTGAGTGGTAGAGCCACACTTTAGACACTTTTGTCTATTGAGGGGCGAGCACGAACAACTTACGAATAAGTATTCGAATCGAGAACGCTAGCATTTGTATGAATATTCAAAAAAAAATTTGGACATTTCGATACGAATACGTTTCGGAAAGTTGTTCATGCTAGCCCCTCGGCATGAATGGGCCGGCTCTTCCGGGTCGTTACCACTGTCTCACAGACCTTAATTTATTAGCCTGAATGACTACACGAGCAGGTCGCTTGACTAATGATAAGCGTAACACCTGCCCATAAACAGAGACAACACCACAAAGAACTTTATATTACAAAGCACTTTATGGCGTTGGACTGCGCTCGTCCCCTCGAGACAGTCTTCAATGGTACTTCAAAAACAATAGTGCTTACACTTACATTCTTTTCAAAAATAGTGAAATACGTGTTAATTTAATATAAGCATTAATACCAAGTTTCAAGTTTTGTTAACACACGCTAATCCTTAAAGTGTAGCAACTTTTAATTCCAAAGTATTGAACTGCGCTCGTCATTTAGAAATAAGTTGCCCAGTAATTTTATTTTATATATAAGATGCCTCGGTGGCGCTGTTGTAATGCGTACGTGTTACGATTGAGGCCAACGCTGAGGTCTCGGGTTCGATCCCTGGGTCGGGTAAAGTGGTATTGGGTTTTTCTATTACGAAATGCTCAATATCAGTCCGGAGTCTGGAATTTGTGCCCGGTATGGCGATAGGCTCGCCCCCTATCACATCGTGGGACGGAGATACGCTCGGTGAAATGTGGGTGTACTGGTTACACCTATGCCTAACCCTTCGGGGATTACAGGCGTGAGTGCGTATGTATGTGTGTTTTATTGGCTTCAACGTCCTTCAAACCGAAAACACAACAGTGCTTACACACTGATGCTTGCCGGCAGAAATAGACAAAGTAGTTGTACCAACCCACACGGCCTCTCGTCGAGGGTCCTACCACCTAGTGTCTTTATCATGTGTCGCGGTCACCTGTCTCGGTCGCGAACTTCAACACCTTAAGACTTTTCCAACTTATTAAGAGTAGAATGAAGATATGCTCGAGAAGGTAAGGCATAATTTTAATAGGAAATAACACCCGGCTCCATAATCCCAGTGTTGCAGTAGTACGTGATACAGAATGAGCATCGAATAATACTGTATTAGTGTTAGCTCGCAGCTTCACCCGCGTGAAAATATCTGTATAAAAAGTATTATTCCCATACAAACTTATAACGTTACTCCCCTTGAGGGCAACATTTTGAAAGATAGCGAAATACGTGTTATTTTTATTAGCTTGATTGATGAGACGACCAGGTCGCTCGCCTGATGGTAAGCGCCACGCCTGCCCATAAAAAGAAGCAACACCACGCAGGAATTTAAATTACAAAGCACTGCATGGTACTGGACTGCGCTCATCCACCCAAGACATAAGTTGTTAAGTCTCATAATGCCCAGTAATTTTACTGGCATTAATGTTCTTCAAACCGGAATACAACAGTGCTTACATACTGTTGCTTGGCGACAGAAATAGACAAAGCGCGGACAAGGGACCTACCACCTTGTTTCATTAATTATGAGGCAATAATAATAGCAAGTTTTGTTAAGACACGCTAATCGAGGAACCACCTAGTGAAATTGGCTGATAATTAGATTTTCAGTTTGCTAATGGTTAGGCGCATTCTGAACTGCTTATTACTGTATAAGATCCCTCGGATTTCACTTTATGTATTCTCATAAAACATAATACGTTGTGGTGTGTCTAATTTTTACGAGTTTGTGTGTCTGATTAAATTTAATGACTCATTAACTTTCGACGTCTGATGTTACTGGTAGAGGCAGATAAGTTTTTCTGACATCGAAAAATAAATGCCTTGGTGACGCAATTGTAATGCGCATGTGTTACGACTGAGGATGACGCTGAAGGGGTTCTATCCCTGGGTCAGGTAAAGTGGTATTGGGGTTTTCTATTACGAAATGCTCAGTATCAGCCCGGAGTCTGGAATTGTGCCCGGTACGGCGATAGGCTGGCCCCCTATCACATC
The DNA here is from genome assembly GCA_905332985.1 of Mimas tiliae. Lineage (NCBI taxonomy): Eukaryota > Metazoa > Arthropoda > Insecta > Lepidoptera > Sphingidae > Mimas > Mimas tiliae. The sequence continues at coordinate 2,035,938 of HG995261.1, forward strand.
ATGGGACGAAGATGCGCTCGGCGAAATTTGGGTGTACTGGTTGCACCTCTACCTACCCCTTCGGGGATTATAGGCGTGACTGCGTATGAATGCGGATGAAGGAAGCAAAATCTACTTTTATCATAAATAGTCTGTCTTATTGCATTCTCCAATTATAATAATTATAAATAGGTGGTAGGTCCCTCGTTTGCGAGAGACCGGCTGGGTTAGTACCACCGCTTTGTCTATTTCTGCCGCCAAGCAACAGTGTGTAAGCATTGTTGTGTTCCGGTGTGAAGGACATTGAAGCCAGTGTAATTACTGGGCATTATGAGACTTAACACCTTATGTCTCGGGGTGACGAGCACAGTCCAGTGTCATGCAGTGCTTTATTTAAAGTTCTGTGTGGCGTTGCTTCTGTTTATGAGCAGGCGTGGCGCTTACCATCAGGCGAGCGACCTGCTCGTCTCGTCATTCAATGTAATAAAAAATATACGCGCCGAATTGAGAACCTCCTCCTTTTTTGAAGTCGGCTAAAAAAGGCGAACCAGCTATAATAAATGTCGTGCCAAGATAAACAAAAACGATTAATAAAATTGTATTATAAATAATAGTCTTTCTATCTCTCTGTTCTAAAAAAAAAGTAACTGGTGCCCCCGCCTCCGCCGCTGCCAAAAGCTTGTCACGCTATCTCCTCCGAAACCGCTGGGGGTATGGGGTTGAGACCGATACCAATCGATGCAGAATAATGTGGGGAAGAAAGTAAGATATGTCTCATATTCGTCGGACTTTAAGTTTTTTTTATTTTATGTTTTGTGGAAAAACATGGGCAAAGCCTCTAGTGATTTAGAAAATTGTCATAATCAATTATAATTGAAACAAGTTAAGTATTCCGCTTGAAGATTCCTTAAAAGAAACTTCCATCCAGTCTAAAGTTTACAGCTTTTTCCTTTAATTTCTTATTTAGATACTTCGAAATTTCCTTAATTTTGTTATTTGTTTGCTTAATTGCTGTCAGTTGGAGTGTAAAGACAGTTTTAATGTTAAAATAGGACTTTGCAAAGTTTTGGTCTGCGGTACAATATTTGACACGCGGTTTAAAAATAATGTTTTGTTATGAATCTTTCGGGATTTGTTATCTCGTCGGAGTAGGTTTATTATTTAGACTATGGTTTTCCTGAATTCGATTAGTTTTGGAAGTATGTGCTAAAAGGTAGTAAAGTAGTAGTTAATAGTAGGCAAGTAGCCGGCTGTGAAGCGAGAGGCCGCAGGTTCGATTCCCGGACCGAGATAAAATGTTTGTGTGATCCACAAATATTTGTTTCGGGTCCGGGTGTTTTCTCTCTCGACGGGTTGACGTAAGGCTGGCGGCCGGTTGTAATAACTACATGCTAAATCTTTCTGTAACATGTGTTAAAAAGCATGTTGCGCTAACCCCACTGAGAGTGGGATAAGGACAGGTGGAAAGAAAGATAGACGTGATTAATTAACAAATACTTTTTATCTGACAGCTCCGTGGCGCAGCGGGCGAGTAGTCGGCTGCGAAGCGAGAGGCCGTGGGTTTGATTCCCACACCGAGACAAATGTTTGTGTGAACCACAACTATTGGTCTCGGGTCTGGGTGTTGTGGGAACGCAAGTCCCTCGTAGTTCCTGATACCCACGACACAGGTTTACCTAGTGTGGGGTCAGGACTATGTGTGTGACTGTTGGGTGTATTATTATTATTATTATGTACTTTTTATTATTTTTTCTACCATTTCTGGCGAAATAAACAGTTTCGCAGGCTTGTGGCCAAAACGAAACTGCTAATGAATGAATAATGGGTGATATATATCATTAGGTGTCTATTGAGAGAAATTTCCGAACCAGTCGACAAGTGTTCAAGATAACAGCTTTTTGGATCAGGATGTATGTAAGTGGATGTATTCGAAGTGTTTTTAGGCTATTATGTAGGTAGTTAGGGATGACGTCAGTAGTGGACACCACAATAGGGATAGTACGGACGGAGTCTACTCGCCATTGACTTTTTAGTTCGATAGAAAGATCGGTGTATTTAGCTATCTTATTATTATTATGTATGTCATACCATAATCTCGGGACTACAAAGTCCCGGACCTTTGGAAGGCGTGCGTGGGGCCGAAGCCAACACGTAGAGGCCCGTTAGACAATTTTAATTTAATAAAGTGATGTGACACCGCCCCACGGCTATCCTTGTATACACTATAGAAGTGTATCCAAGGACAGCCCCCGGTTGGTGTAGGACTATTGTAGGGATGGGCAAAAATAAATATCTACTATTTTATTGAGGTGAGGTGTTGATGGATTGGATAACCGGGTCTATGGGAAGGACTATGGCACCTGCCTGACCTATGTTAAAAACATGGATAAAAAAGGCAGGTGGTGACTCGCCAACTCAGGTAGATGGGCTCCCCAAAATAGTCACTAGAAAAAGCGACAAGGGAGCAACACCCAGATGAGTGGCTAAAAGGTGGAGAGGTGTCACTGGGCTTTAAACAACGATCATTTGCTCCCTTAGGGTCCCATCACGTTGCCCACTCACCACTTACGTTTCACATCCACCTTTCGAGCATGAAGCTCTCGCAACTTCACTCTGACCGGCCGGTGAAGGCAAGCCAGAGGTGGGGGACCTGTTCCTCATCAGTGTTCACTCCAGCCGGCCAGTTAAGGCGAGCCAGAGATGAAGAACAGGAGCCTCCCCCGGGAGCACTCGGGTACGTAGGGTCGCTACTCCCCAACAGCTCGCCACAAGCTGCCCTGCGGGCTTATTATTATTATTATTATAAAGTGAGAAACATCCGAATTTTCACTTATTTATAGCATAGGCCGGTAAACAATCGAGTATTTTTTTATAGTATAGGCATATTAGCGAGTGGGTCACCTGATGGTAAGTGATCTCCACCGCCCATTGGGTACATACCAAAATCATTATGGGTGCGTTGCCGACCTTAAAGGTAAAAGGGATAATTAAGGGATTGGGAAGGGGAGGGGGCTTGGGCCTCCGGATATCTCACTCACCGTACGAAACGCAGCAGCAAGCTGCTACTTTGCGCCGGTTTTCTGTAAGACAGTGGTAACGAGCCAGCCCATTCGTACTGTAGACACAAGTGTCTTCGGCATGGCTCTACAACCTCATTGGTTAAGTGGCAGCGGACTAAGAGGTATGGCGATAGGCTCGTCCTCTATCACATTATGGGACGGATGGCACGTGAAAAATACACAGGAAAGAGATTAGACGTCAACATAGGGTATGTAATATTATGAAGAAGTAAGGAAGTACTATAAAAAAAAAAAACATTCACTTTCATTAATACTTATGCAATTTGACTGCCTCGGTGGCGCAGTTGTAATGTGTACGCGTTATGACTGAGGCTGACGCTGAGGTATCGGGTTCGATCCCTGGGTCAGGTAAAAGTGATATTGGGTTTTTCTATTACGAAATGTTCAGCGTCAACCTGTAGTGTTGAATTGTGTCCGGTATGGCGATAGGCTCGCCTCCTATCATGGGACGGAGATACGCTCGGCGAAATGTGGATGTACTGGTTACACCTCTGCCTACCCCTTCAGGGATTACAGGCATGAGTGCGTATATTTAAACAATTTTCACTTCATTCTCCCCATCGTAAATTTTTCCACTTAAAATGCATGCAGTTTCAATTTCATCGGCTAAGCCGGCTTCAAAAAGGCCAGCCATTGTCTACAAAGTTCAGCTCGCTTGCACAAAGGCGCACTCTAAAGGTAATTAGTCGTATAGGGTGTAAGGTTTTTTTTTAATACATTGAGCGACGAAACGAGCAGAGGGGTTAGCACGGAAACTTGCGAAAAGTTATTCGAGCTGTCATCGACAATAATTTCTATGAGATTTTAGTACAGCGCCTCTATCGTACGTAAAAGAAACTAATATATATGGAATATAGACCAATCATATTTAAGGAATTATCTATCGAGCCCTCGATACCTTTACATTACGATTTCGATAGTTTTCCGTGCTAGCCCCTCTGGTCGCTCGCCTAAGCAATTAATATATAAGTATATATTTTATTATATTTGTGTGATTAACTGTTATATGTGGTCATGTGTCCTTATGGTAATTGCCAATTAAAGTTATTTTCTTTCTATCTTTTCTTTCTGATGGTAAGCGCCACGCCTGCCCATAAACAGAAACACCACACAGAACTTTGAATTACAAAGCACTGCATGGCATTGGACTGCGCTCGTGACTTCGAGACATAAGATGTTAATTCTCATAATAATTTCACTGGCTTCAATGTCCTTCAAACCGGAACACAACAGTGCTTACACTGTTGTGTAAGTGTGTTTGTTGTGTGCAAATAATAATAAGACTAAATACCGCAATAGTAAAGTACTGCTAGAAAGGCGGATCCTGGCAGTGGGCCGGGATAGTGTCAGGTAGAAAGTAAGATATCTAAAGGTGCGTCCTATATCACGTGTTATTGATTATATCTATATCAGTGTTATATTCTGTCTTTGCTCACAATAAAACTCATTTTCCCATTGTTGTACCTTTAATGTACTTTCTCACCTGCTATACAGACGGGGTTGCACTGTCAGCGGAGTGAAATTGTTTACAATAACTCTTCTTTCACCTGCCCTTACTCCAATCGCAGTGGGTCAACGCCACATGTTTTTCAACATATGTTACAGAATGATTAGCTATTAGCAGCGCTACTAACGGACAAATTAACAAACTAAACTCGGCTGTACGAGTAATTTTTATCATATTAATCGAAATCGTCATTAGTTTTCGAACGATTCTTTGCTTTTTGACAGTACGAGATCGATAGTTAGAGAATTTGTTAATAGTTATTTTATACGATTCAAAAACTGTGAACGTATTTGCACTCACAAAATATTTGTCGGTGACATTGTGTAGGTTTGTAAAAGCTGTGGCGATAAGATTGTAATCGAGGTGGTATTTAGCGTGGCAATTGACCGAGTAGGCCGTGGAAATTGTCTCTAAATTTCCTTTCCATGAAATCCACTATCACTTCGAATTGTGTTGGGCTCGTTCGCGACATTTTCTAAACATTCTCTTTCTCACAATATTTTTATTTTTTACCAACTTGTAATACTTCTTTTGTTTTATTATAGGTTCGCATTACTATGCATTTCGCCTACGACAAGTATATAGGTATTATGTATATTTTCAAATCTTCACAAGAACGATGAAACACCGGCATCTGTTCATCACTGTCAATGTTTATTGCATAAATCTAGACCACATAAATACAACAATCACAATTTTTAAACTATGTTTTGAAATAATTAAAGAAATCAACCGCATTGTCAAAATTCCCAGAATTCTAGAATAGGTGTAACCAGTACACCCACATTTCGCCAGCGTATCTCCTTCCCTTATATGATAGTGGGCGAGCCTATCGCCATACCAGACACAAATTCCAGACTCCGGGCTGATACTGAGCCTTTCGTAATAGAAAAATCCAATACCACTTTACCCGACCCGGGTATCGAACCCGAGACCTCAGCGTCAGCCTTAGTCGTAACGCGTACTCATTACAATTGCGCCACCGAGGCAGGCAGTTTTATTTATTACTAGCTTTTGCTCGCGGCTCCGTCCGCGTGAAAAGACTTTCCGAAATAAAACGTAGCCTATAACCGTCTCCAGGGTCCCATCTATCTCTACATCAAAATTCATCAAAATCAGTTCAGTGATTTAGGCGTGAAAGCTGCATCTATGTTACTTCTTATACCTCCAAGAATATGTGTACAAAGAATCATGATGATCGGTTAGGTAGTTTTCGCGTGAAAGCGTAACAAACAAAATTACATTCACATTTATAATATTAGTATGATATCTTCTATTTATCATAGACTAATTATAATTTCTGTAAAGAATACTAAATTCGCTTACAGCATCACCGCGTCTCAAGCACTCAGTAATTTTATTTTATTATTGAATCATTTTTGATCATGGCTTTCACGGCGTACCACATCTCAATATGATTTTGTTGTGTTATACTTTTATTCATCATAACATTGTTAGAGGTCGAGAGAAAATATACTGTAGCTTTCTTCTTCATCGTAGTCTTCATTACTGAAGGTCGTGCCCGTCCTGAAAAGCTCGAATGGAGTCGTTGACGAGCTGTTTCCATACCACTCTGTCTTCGGTCTGTCTCAGGGCAGTGGTAACAGAAAGTCCTGTCATGGACAAGTAGGCCAATTCTCGTAATTTTAAATGTTCAAAATATCATTCCGATCTAGTCTCAGCGTCAAGAAAGTTGCAAATGGCATTCTCTTAAACCAATAATCAACGTCCGTCGCTGCAATCCGTCCTAACTTCCCTATTACAGTTTCTCGAGGTTATCTGGTCGTCTTCGAGCGATATGACCAAAATAGCTCAGGACTCGTTGGTAGCACAGAGCCTAATTTCAATATTTAGTTTTTTTTATAGTATAGGCCGGCAAACGAGCAAATGGGTCACCTGATGGTAAGCGATCTCCATCGCCCATGTACGCCCACAATACAAAAGAATTATGGGCGCGTTGCCGACCTAAGGAAAGGGATAATAAGGGATTGGGAAGGGGAGGGAGATTTAGGCCTCCGGATATCTCACTCACCGTACGAAACGCAGCAGCAAGCTGCTATTTTACGCCGGTTTTCTGTGAGACAGTGGTAACGACCCGGACGAGCCGGCCCATTCATGCTGTAGACAAAATTGTAACTCGTAAAAGTTGTTCGAGAATAGACTTATTGCTTCTTTTTGCAGTCCACGGTATTCACAACATCCTTCTCCAACACCACATCCCTCAAAAATAGCCGTAGCTTTAATATTATTATATTTGTTACTAGCTGTTGCCCGCGGCTCCGCCTGCGTGAATAGACTTTTCCGAAATAAAACGTTGCCTATAACCGTCTCCAGGGTCCCATCTATCTCGACATCAAAATTCATCAAAATCGGTTCAGTGATTTAGGCGTGAAAGCGTAACAAACAAATAGATAATTTTTCTTTTTTCATAAAAAGTATCCTATGTTACTTCTTAAGAATTCTTCTAAGAATATGTGTACAAAGTTTCATGATGATCGGTTAAGTAGTTTTCGCGTGAAAGCGTAACAAACAAACTGACATTCACATTTATAATATTAGTATGATGTGTTCTGAGAGCGAAAGTCGCTTGTAGTTCTTGATACCCACGACACAAGACTCGTATCTTACTGCGGGGTCAGGGTTTTGTGTGTCACTTTTGGGTGTTATTTTTTTTATTTTAGTTTCAATATTTCACAACACACATTTACATTAGTAAGATGCCCCAAGTGTCATCATTCGGTGCCGCTACTATACGATAATGTTTATCATTAATGTATAGATTGTTAAAAGCAACGCAATTTTAAAGAACTTGAAGCTGAAGTTTGTTTTTATTATTCCATAACAATGGATCTAACAATGCTCCTAAAATAAATATAAGGACAAAATTGTTCACCGCTGGCTCTAGGGACGTCCAAACTCTTTGGTGTCGTTCATGTAAAAAATTTGGAATTTTCAACGACCAAAATTATTTATTTAATGTTGTACATTGTGTATTTTTCTTTGACGAAATACTGTCATTAATTTCGCGCGTAAATAGTCATAAATAATATACTGAGCGCCTGTTTTACCACCTCTGAGTTAATGGTACATATCATCTACGCACTCACCGCTGTAAACCCAGAATGGGTAGGCAGAGGTGTAACCAGTAGGTACATCAACTTTTCGTCGAACGTATATCCGTCCCTTGATGTGATAAGGAGCGAGCCTATCGTCATACCAGACACCAATTCCAGACTCCGGGCTGATACTGAGCATTTCGTAGTAGAAAACCCCAATATCACTTTTATCCTACTCGGGGATCGAACCCGAGACCTCGGCGTCAGCCACAGTCGCAACGTGTACGCATTACAACTGCGCCACAGTGTCAGTATATTTGGGTGTTGTGGGACCGCAAGTCCCTCGTAGTTCCTGATACCCGCGATACAGGTTTACCTAGTGTGGGGTCAGGACTATGTGTGTGACTGTTGGGTGTATTTATTTATTTATTTATTTAAGTTAGAGTGTAATACCAGTCCTGTATTATACACGTCCCACTAGTGGGCACGGGCCTCCTCTACTGAATGAGAGGGTTAGGCCATAGTCCACGCTGTCCTAATGCGGGATGGCAAACTTCACACGCCTTCGAAATCCTTATGAAGATTTTCTCAAGTATGCAGGTTTCTTCACCATATTTCCTTCACCGTTAATGCAAGCGATAATTAACAATTAACACACACGTAACTTAGAAAAGACGATAAACTTGAAGCTGGTTTGAATTTGTGTTAGATGCACGTCGGTTTAGGGTACCTACTTCTTGATGATGTATGATGAATTTGTTACATAGATAGTTAGGCTACTTTTATCCCGGAAAAGCTCATGCAGGTGGGGCCGCGAGCAAAAGCTAGTAAATAAAAAAACAAAAAAAACTTATTCCTAGTTACATAGTTGTATGGTATAATTTACTAACCGCTGATTTGAATAAACTACCCTTTTACGAGTGGTAGCGCCACGCTGTAGACAATTTTGTCTACAGCATGAATGGGCCGGCTCGTCCGGGTTGTTACCACTGTCTCACAGAAAACCGGCGTAAAGTAGCAGCTTGCTGCTACGTTTCGTACCGTGAGTGAGATATCCGGAGGCCTAAATCTCCCTCCCCTTCCCAATCCCTTATTATCCCTTTCCTTAGGTCGGCAACGCGCCCATAATTCTTTTGTATTGTGGGCGTACATGGGCGGTGGAGATCGCTTACCATCAGGTGACCCGATTGCCGGCCTATACTATAAAAAAAAAACTACCCATTTCTAGTTTGAAATCTATATAAGTGTCTATAACTGATTCTTATCTCGACATCTTTCATGAAAGGGGAAATTTCGAAGCTTTTGACGATGTTTTTCATAAAACCGATGGCTACAATACAAGCATGCGCGACAAAGCAAACTTTTGTATAGTACAATGCTTTCATAAAGCCACTGTAGACTTCACAATTGTGTAGACATGCCTTAATATTTTCGTGTAAACAATGTATAAAAAATACAACGTGAATTGAAACGTTTTTATCAAAGACTAATGTGTACTACTAGACATGCTGTCCGGTACAAAGAAATTGCGCACTAAGTTACGGTCAATTGACCGCAACTCAGTTAGTAGGCCGCGAGAGAGCGACAAGAGCAGTTGTTGTTTGAATAGATGCGAACGTAAAATTCGTTAAACTAACACGAAATTATTCATAAAACATTGTCATTATTTACGGGCATATATTATTCATTTCATTTGAAGTTATTTAAGGATGTAACTATATTATTTCTTGGTTTTGATCGAAAATATAATTTATTGTGAATGAAAATTAATACAGCCGTCTCAATATTGCCATCTCGCTTACTCTCAACTCCTCTCGCTCCCGCGCCTTAGACGTCGTTCCCACCTCGCCGGCCGCGTATGCAACACAATTTTACTTGTGATCAGCCCGTCTATAGTATTAAAGTCTTTGGTTTTTATGAGTGAACTGATTTTGTTTCTTGGTTGCTGGTTTTCAAATGACGACAAATCATCGAAATAAAATGATAAGAAATGTAACTCAAGCAAAAAAATTACCCAACCAAAACTCTGTGCGAAGGGGCGGGGCTATACAAGTCTGTGCATCTAGTTCTTTCATCAATTCATAAAAATTGTGAATTCTTATATTTACGAGAATATTACACATTGAAATAAAAGTAGTTTATACGGATTTTATCGCGGTTCAATTTTTATTTTAGTCCCATCGTTTCGAAAGCTTTTAAAAAAAAACTAATTTTCTATTCGACGCTGTCATATTATGCGTCCTCCGTGGCACACCGGGCGAGTAGCCAGCTGCGATGTTCAATGTAGAGGCCGTGGGTTCAATTCCCGCACCGAGACAAATGTTTGTGTGATCCACAAATATAGTAGTATGGGGTCAGGACTATGTGTGTGACTGTTAAAACGATTTTTGTGATTGCTGTCTACGGCAGATAGGGCAAAAGACGAATACACACAATGACAGTCCATAACATTCATTAATTTGCTAAAATATTTCCGAATCCACTTCTATCCCTTCTTATGTCTACGGCAGGTAGATTAGTAGCGTTCCATGCCTACCTTCGATATTACGCCCCATACTACCTACCCATATCTGCCAGTAGTATCATTGATGTATATAGGATATGGTTTTCAACCAGTAATATTTTTTTTTATGGTAGAGTCACGCTGTAAACAGTTTTGTCTATAGTACGAATGGGCCGACTCGACCGGGCCGTTACCACTGTCTCATAAAACTGACTTAAAGTAGCGACTTACTGCTGCGTTTCGTACGGTGAGTGAGATATCCGTAGGTCCAAATCCCCCTCCCCTTCCCAATCCCTTTGCTGGTTTATCATTCAAACCATCGAAATAAGATGACAAGAAACGTAACTCAAGCAAAAAAATTACCCAACCAAAACTCTGTGCAAGGGGGCGGGGCTATAAAAGTCTGAGCAACTCGTTCATTCATAAAAAAATATTCATGATCTCTAGTTGACACTTAATACGTCTAATTTTTTGCGCGGTGCAGAACATCGTATCTCGATCTAGTAATTTAATATTTAGACATTAACATTCATGAATTAAAGTTGATTTTGAACGTTCATTAATTTTTGTTGCGTGTATGAGTGTTACGTGTGATTACATTTGCATGTGTAAGTAAGTGGATCCGTATTTTTGGCAGATTTATATGCAAAGTTATCGTTCTAGTGATCTTATTTCGATGATTCAAGCTAATAAATAAATATAATAAATAAATTTAGCATGAGATATTGCTTCTTTTCAGTTACGTAGTACTGTAATATTCAATGGTATTGACTGATTTAGCTTTTTTTTGGTGGTACTGGTGAGCAGCGATATTTCAGGGAGTGGTACATACTATCGAGACGAAAGTCGCAGATTCGAAACCAGCCCTAAGAGTATACACCTCTGACTTTTATGAATTACGTGTGTATTAATTGTTAATTATGGCTTGCTTTAACGGTGAAGGAAACATCGTGGGGAAACCTGCATACCTGAGAAGTTCTTCATAACAATTTCGAAGGTATGTGAAGTCTACCAACCCGCGTTCGTCCAGCGTGGTGGACTATAGCCTAACCCCTCTCATTTAGTAAAGGAGGCCCGTGCCCAGCAGTGGGACGTGTATAATACAGGGCTAGTATTATTATCACTGAAAAAATTGCGGTGTATTGTGGTTTGTCCGCAATACAGAATTATACTGAGTTTGCAACCTAACTGTCACAAAGTAGGCGTCCAGAGTGCTTGTTAAATGTTCTTTTATTTCATTTATTTAAAAAGCCTGCCTCAATGGCGCAGTTGTAATGCGTACGTGTTACGAGATAAAAGTGTTTGGATAAAAGTGATATTGGGTTTTTCTATTACGAAATGCCAGTGAATTTCAGTATCAGCCCGGAGTCTGGAATTGTCTACGGTATGGCGATAAGCTCGTCGAAATGTGGGTGTACTGGTTATACCACTATCTACCCCTTCGGGGATTACAGGCGTGGGTGGGTGGTATGTATATATTTTTTTTTAAACAACTTTGTTTACTATAACAACATTATATATTGCATGTATATCACTAATAACCATTTTTAGGGTTCCGTAGCCAAATGATAATTTCGCCATGACGTCCTTTTGTCCGTCCGTATGTCACAGCCATTATACTCGGAGACTATTAGTACTATTTGGATGAAAGGATGGCAGTTTTATCCTATGAACCGCTGCACAAAGGTGTTGTAAGTTTCTTCCGCTCTTGTCAAGCTGGTCATATTTATTTATTTTATTTATTTAAGACGCAAAACAGAGTACAATCAATACATAAGTACAACTTTATAACTATACAATCATTAAAACCAGATTGTATTCCAAAACCTGCGCCCTTATATGTATATTCAATAAAGTGCGGACTAGGATATTAGAAAGCTAATAATTACACAGTACAATGAAACAGATAGTCAAATTCTGGATAACTTAAGCTTAGTAACATATTGTGATTCAATATACATTTTCGTAGACCCTTTGAATGTACTGCAACTGCCGTTCAATTATGTCATGCAATTGAATTTATTCGCCAGATCATTATACGAACGACACATATTGAAACTAATAAAAAACTGCAGTGGAAGTTTCATATTTATTTGAACAAAAACATTTCAAGTGCTGTGGACAATTTCCTTATTATATCAGGACAGGAAATTGCAAACCGAAGGGAGGTAGTTACTTTTAAATCGAATCGACGATTTCTACAGAAATAATAGTGGATTTTGTTTACTGCATCGGTGGTGCATTTGAAATGCGTTTTCTATCATTTGACAGCTCCGTGGCGCAGTGGGCTTGTAGCAGGCTGCGAAGCGAGAGGCCGTGGGTTCGATTCCCACACCGAGAAAAATGTTTGTGTGGCCCACAAATATTGGTCTCGGGTCTGGGTGTGGGACCGCAAGTCTCTCGTAGTTCCTGATATCTACGATACAGGTTTACCTAGTGTGGGGTTAGGACTATGTGTGACTGGTCACACGTACACTGTACGAGCAGGTCGCTCGCCTGATGTTGAACATCACGCCTGCCCATAAACAAAAGCAACGTTACACAAATCTCTGGATTATAGAGCACTGCATCGCACTGAACTGCCCTCGTTATCCCAAAATATAAGATGTTAAGTATCATAATGCCTAGTAATTTCACTGGCTTCAATGTCCTTCAAACCGAAACACAAGTCACAACAGCGCTTACACACAGCTGCTTGGCGGCAGAAATAGACAAAGCAGTAGTACCAACCCAGAAGGCCTCTCGCATACGAGGGACCTACCACCTTGTACTCTACTGCTGGTAACGCCACAGCGCTATGCCGCTTTGCTGCCCATCTTATGATGGACTCAAAAGTACCTACATACATACATACATAGACTCACGCCTGTTTCCCATAGGGGTAGGCAGAGACAACGGATTTCTCTTTCTCTTATTACCCTTTACCTCTTTACCCTCACAAAAATGGCGCATTTCAGCGTCTATGTACGCCTGAGTTTTAATAAGTTAATTTAAAATTGCATTCAGCCCTAGCAATCACAGATTCCATCAATTTTACGAGACTATTAAACGACCCTCAGTTTATGGAGCGTTTCATTGCGATCGTTTCGACCCGCTTACTCTGTCGCGAAATTGTAAGGTTTAATAGTAGCTTGTTAGGATAGCATGCTAGTTGATCTATAGCTATGTGCCCACTGATGCGCTATTATTTTTTATGCGTACCTATGGGACGGTTCCACAAAGTACTTGCTCGATGCCTTGGACGGATTGCAGCGACGGGCGGTCCGCATTGTGAATGATGCAGACGTCACAAAAAATTTAGAGCCGCTACAGCTGCGTAGGGACATTGCCTCGCTTTCCGTCTTTTATCATCTGTATCACGGTGAATGCTCTGAAGAATTATTAGACCTGATTCCTTCCTCACCTTTCCTTAACAGAACCACGCGTGCTGGCTTGCGAAACCATAGCTTCGTGGTCTCTTCCATCTCGGCTCGGACCAAGAAGTTCGCAAAATCTTACTTCTGTCGGACCATAAAGCTGTGGAATAGTTTGCCGGCGCACGTATTTCCTCCTTCCTATAACATGGGATCCTTTAAACAGAGTGTGAAGAAGCAATTAAGGGGGCCGGCATGATTCTTCCGATCTACGATAGATGCAGTGTCTATCGTTGGTCGACAGTATAGGTACATGGATTGCGCTACACTTATCAGGTGTGGCGTAGTCACTTTGCCGAGCAGAATACATAAAAAAGTGGTTAACTTAAGACTTAAGGTTGTCTGGAGATACCACTGTTTGCGATAAAACCGCCCATTGTATCACCCTTACTGTATGATCCTCGTTTATAGGCTCGTTTATATTTGGTGTGCAATAAAGAATATTCTATCTATCTATGTTTTATATACTAGCACAATAGTTAGACCTGGAGGCCAATTCTCGTAATTTTAAATGATCAAAATATCATTCCGATCAGTGTTAAGAAAGTTGTAAATGATATTTTCTTAAAATAATCAACGTCTAATGTCAACATAGATCGTAATGGGATCGAAAGTAGAATAAAAGTTAACTAATGCCAAAATGGTATTCTGCTAACATTTTTAAATTACACATGTCCTTATTCAAACGTCCAAATTGTGACTGAATTGAGATTGCAATGAGATCGAGATGAGATTATTGACACCGGAATGAACTTAAAGTGGAACAGAATACCATTTTTAGTCAAATCAAAATCTAATCTCAGTTCGGTTAAAATTCATTCGCAGTGTCAGTTAAATACGAGAACTGGCCTTCTGATGTTATTTGTAGTTCAAACAATATCTCGAGGGTTAAGAAACATTTTGTTCTTTGATGGTCAGCAGAATAATGCCGGGCTGAAGTTACATTAAACACTAGCATTTGAGTGGTACAGCCACGCTGTAGACACTTGTGTTTATAGCACGAATGGGCCGGCTCGTCCGGGTTTTTACCACTGTCTCACACAAAGTAGCAGCTAGCTGCTGCGTTTCGTATGGTTAGTGAGGTATCCGATGGCCCAAATCCCCTCTTTTACCCAATCCCTTAATTATTCCTTTCCGTTAAGGTCGGCAACGCACTCATAATTCTTTTGGTATTGTGAGCGTACATGGGCGGTGGAGATCACTTACCATCAGGTAACCCACTTGCTCGTTTGACGGCCTATGCTAGCCTTGAGGCTCAACTTAAACTAAAGAAGTAGTAGTCATGCTGTAGATAGTTTTGTCTACAGCATGAATGAGCAGGCTTGACCCCGTCATTATCGCTGTCTCACAAAAAACTGACGTAAAGTAGCGGCTTGCTGCTGCGTTTAGTACGGTGAGTCAGGTATCTGGAGGCTCAAATTTCCTACCTCTTCCCATACATACATCCATATGCACTTACTCCTGTAATCCCTGAAGGGATAGGCAGAGGTGTAACCAATACACCCACATTTCGCCGAGCGTATCTCTGTCCCACGATGTGATAGGGGGTGAGCCTATCGCCATACCGGGCACATATTCCAGACTCCGGGCTGATACTGAGCATTTCTTAATAGAAAAACCCAATATCACTTTACCCGACCCGGGGATCGAACCCGAGACTTCAGCGTTAGCTTCAATCGTAACTCGTACGTATTAAAACTGCGCCACCTAGGCAATCCCCCCCCCCCAATCCCTTAATGATTCCTTTCCTTTAACGTCAGCAACTCTTTCATGTTTCCTTTGGCATTGTAGGTATTCAAGGGCGGTGGAGATCATTTGACTTGGTAACCCACTTGCACATTTACCGACCTATGCTATAAAAAAAATATGAATAAGCCCATTATCAAAACATACTCGTCGGATGAAAATAAACACGGCGGACCGTAGCTGCATTGAAGCTATTACATTCAAGATGACCTACTCGTAAGTACCGTATTTGAGAAACTTGCATGATCTAAGCTCAAAGTGTTTTATATCTCAGCCTGTTGTCGTCCACTGTTGGACGTAAGCCTCCCCAAGTGAGCGCCAACCATCCCGGTCTTGAGCAGCCCGCATCCACCCGCTACCCGCCATCTTTTTCAAGTCGTCGGTCCACCGTGCAGCAGGGCGTCCTACACTACGTTTGCCTAACCGTGGTCTCCACTCCAGCACATGTCTGCTCCACCGACCATCTGTCCGTCTGCAGACATGACCGGCCCACTTCCACTTCAGCGTGCTAATTTTGCGAGCAATATCGATGACCTTAGTTCTCTGGCGGATGACTTCATTCCGAATTCTATCCACCAGAGAAATTCCAAGCATTGCTCAAAGTGTGCCTAACTCTATTTAAGCACACCGGTATGAGCTTTTGTACTTACCACCTGAGCTTACATGTTTGCGACTCATCAGGTTGTAAAGTAGTATTATTTACTAACAAGAATAAAGAATTCTAAAATGCAATCCAAATAAGAATGGTGAAATTGACCTGCGAAAAAATTATATTGGATACATAACACTTTCGATATGTAGACTGTGTTTTTTAAAAAATGTTTTTTGTCCCACTACTGGGCAAAGGACTCCCCCATTTCCTTCCACTTTTCCCTGACGTGAACATTTACTTGCCACGTGGTGTCGTAAGCGTCTAGATCGTCACGCCATCTCTTTCTAGGCCTGCCACGCTGCCGCTGGTCATCAGTAGGCCTAGTACAAGTTTTAATTGTTTTCTAAAACGAAAAATGTTTTCCATTTCTCTGCATACATTAAGTATTAGTAGCTACTAGTGGGACTATTATGAATTAAAATTCATAATATGGTTAATTTTATTTCACATTAGTCTAATATTAAATTTGTTTTCAAGCGATTCTTTGCTTTTTTACCGTTTGAATTACTAGTTTGACACTTCGATGGTAGTAATTATATACGAATTCGAAAACTATGAACGTATTTATAACTCGTAATAGGCCTATAGAAGGCACCCTGGTCAGCTGTGTTTATTCATTGTCAATTAAATATCGCTCGCTTTAACGGCGAAGGAATACATCCTGTGATAGAGCCACGCTGTAGACACTTGTGTCTACAGCACGAATAGGCCGGCTCGTCCGGGTCGTTACCACTGTCTCACAGAAAACCGGCGTAAAGTAGTAGCTTGCTGCTGCGTTCCGTACGGTGAGTGAGATATCCGGAGGCCCAAACCCCCTCCCCTGCCCAATCCCTTAATTATCCCTTTCCTTTTAGGTCAACAACGCACCCATAATTCTTTTAGTATTGTGGGTGTACATGGGCGGTGGAGATCACTTACCATCAGGTGACCCACTTGCTCGATTGCCGGCCTTTGCTATAAAAAAAAAAACATCTTGAGGCAAGCTGTATACTTGAGAGTTTTCTACATAAGGATACTACTAACTTACTACTATTATTATTAATGTGAAAGTTTGGATGAAATTTGGCACACAGGTAGACCATGATCTGGATTAGGATATAGGCTACGTTTTGTCCCGGAAAAGGCAAAGATTTTAATGGATACTACTAGACAAGCTGCGCGGTACATATAAATTGTATCACTAAGTTGCGGTCAATTGACCGAATCTCAATATTACCATCTCGCTTACTGTCAACTAGAACCCTTATCGCGCTCCTTGTTTGTCAAACTCCCGGGTTATGTGACGCAATTTTACTTCTAAACAGTCCGTCTAGTAGTATTGAAGTCTTTGGGAAAAGGCCGTTCATGCGATTTGAATATATGTGAAGTCTCATCATCGTGTCCCTATGTCCCGCAGTCAGGGCAGAGGATAGACATAGTGGTTCTCTATCGCGTTCTCTCATTGGCTGCATGCTTCACTGCACTTTTACAAGGTGGTAGGTCCCTCGTTTGCGAGAGGCCGGTTGGGTTGGTACCACCGCCGCCAAGCAACAGTGTGTAAGCACTGTTGTGTTCCGGTTTGAAGGACATTGAAGCTAGTGAAATTACTGGGCATTATGAGATTTAACACCTTATGTCTTGTGGTGATCAGCGCAGTCCAGTGTCATGCAGTGCTTTGTTTTTTAAAGTGCTGTGTGGCGTTGCTTCTGTTTATGAGCAGGTGTTGCGCTTACCATCAGGCGAGCGACCTGCTCGTCTCGTCATTAAAGCTAATAAAAAAAAATTCAGATGAGGCCTTCCCTACGTCTCCGATACAACTGAACACCATCAAGGTTTGTGTCGTCCACGCTTACGCATTATTGTGGGTGCCAATCCAGAGCTTGTCTGAGAATGTGGTCTCGGTTGATACGTAAGGTGTGTCCGATCCAGTTTTTTTATAGCATAAGCTGGCAAACGAGCAAGTGGGTCACCAGAGGGGCTAGCACGAATAACTTGCGAGAACGTATTCGTATCGAAATGTCATAAAATTGTTTGAACCTTCATACGAAAGCTAGCGTTCTTGATTCGAATACTTATTCGTAAGTTGTTCGTGCTCGCCCCCCTGATGGTAAATTAACAGAGGAGGCTCATACCCAGCAGTGGATTAGTATAATAAGGGTTAACAAAAAACAATTGGGGAGAACGTTAACAAGTTCCTCAATGCTTACAGAGTTGTCAAAAACAAGTTATTAAATCCACTTAAATTATTTACCTACTTTTTTTTTTTTTTACTAGGCCTGTATTATATACGTCCCACTGCTGGGCACGGGCCTCCTCTACTGAATGAGAGGAGTTAGGCCTTAGTCTACCACACTGGCCTAATGTGGGTTGGCAGACTTCACATACCTTTGAAATTCTTATGAAGAACTTCTCAGGTATGCAGGTTTCCTCACGATGTTTTTCCTTCACCGTTAAAGCAAGTGATAATTAACAATTAATATACACATAACTTAGAAAAGTCAGAGGTGTATGCACTTGGGGCTGGTTTCGAACCTGCGACTTTCGTCTCGACAGTCCGTACCACTCCCCGCTGAGCTATCACTGCTATCCTACCTACTTACGTAGACATAAATATATAGACTCGATAAGTCGATCCACAAACAAACTGATTCAATGACAACTTTAAACAATTTCGTTAGTAACAGCTGCGCGCACTTTAGAGTTATATTACTAGAATTAATGGCTTTAAATAAAATTGCTTTGCATAAGTGAATTGGGGGTTTATATAATAGAAACACAAATAGAGACTGCCTCGGTGGCGCAGTTGTAATGCGTACGCGTTACGACTGAGCTGGACGCTGAGGTTTCGTGTCCGATCCCTGAGTCAGGTAAAAGTGATATTTGGTTTTTCTATTACGAAATGCTCAGTATCAGCACGGAGTCTGGAATTGTGCCCGGTATGGCGACAGGCTCGCTCCCTATCACATTATACGCTCGACGAAACTTGAGTGTACTGGTTACACCTCTGCCTAACTCTTCTGGGTTTAAAGGCTTGAGTGCGTGTATGTATATACATAGAATCACGCCTGTTCCCCATAGGAGTAGGTACAGACAACGTATTTCCATTTGCTACGATCTTT
The DNA here is from genome assembly GCA_905332985.1 of Mimas tiliae. NCBI lineage: Eukaryota > Metazoa > Arthropoda > Insecta > Lepidoptera > Sphingidae > Mimas > Mimas tiliae. The sequence continues at coordinate 2,054,972 of HG995261.1, forward strand.
GTACACCTCTTTACCCTCCTACACTCTCATTAAATTCTTCATGCATGCTCGTCGGTTTCGGGTACCTCTGACCTCGCCTTTCTCGAGAATATCTCCAACTTGATCTTTAAGGTAAACCTGATCAAGTAATATTGTAATTGAAACAACTTAGTCACTTAATTGGCTATGTCACAACAAGTTAGTTGCCAAGAAACTTCTGCCAAGTTTGACTAACTTGAGCTTGGTATATATTTTCGTCGGTAAATTGATTTTGTGAGAAATATTTAATAATGTATAATTTAATTTAACGGTGAAGGAAACATCGTAAGGAAACCGGCATACCTGAGAAGTTGAAGAAGAGAAGAGTTGGTGTAAATACGGGGTTTTTTTTTAATATTGCATAGGCCGGCAAACGAGCCAGTGGGTCACCTGATGGTAAGTGATCTCCACCACCCATGTACGCCCATAATACCAAAAGAATCATGGGTGCGTTGCTGACCTTAAAGGAAAGGGATAATTAAGGGATTAGGGAGGGGAGGTGGTTTGGGCCTCCGAAAAGTTAGTTGGGTTAGTTTAATTGTTAATCAGGTAGCCATTTTCGGTATCGTCGCCCCTCGCAGTCAACCGCCTGGACTATGGCTCTCTTAGGGTAACTCACCAATGCTTTTCCAATAGAGTTGAAAATATCATACACAATTCATTTGACAATGAGCCCTTCTACAGGATTTGAATGGCTTCTAACTTAGTTATTTTTGGTACGATTTATAAATATCTTTCTGCAATAGATTTTGAGTAACGTAACTTATTGATTTATAATAAAAAAAAAACTAGTCAACTACTCTATTCAAAGTTCTGTGTGGTGTTGCTTCTGTTTACTATCAGGCGAACGACCTGCTCGTCTCGTCATTCATGCTAATAACAGAAAAAGCGTTGTCGACTTTAAACAAGAGGAAATTAGATTACAAAAATAAGAGGCATTGCAAGGGAGGTATTACAAATTCGGCTATCTCACTCAGCGTACAAAATAAGAAACATACAATATACATACATACACACTCACGCCTATGTCCCATATGGGTAGGCAGAGACTATTGAGTACCACAAGCTACGATCCTGACACACCTCTTTCGCCTCTTCCACATTCATACATCTTCTCATACATTTTCGTCGAATAAGTCGAAATAAGAAACATTTTATTTAATAATACGTTTATTTAATTCTAGAACAATGATAAAAGATTTATGTACATTTTATTACATGAATATATTATATTTAATTAATTTACTTTGGTCAACATATTTTGTGATACAATAGTATTTACAAGGTTATAAAGGTCATATTCTTTTTAATAAATTCGGAAAATACATGTTACTTAATTAAACATATGTAGTTATTATGTTCTGTTCGGTTCCTAAATAAATCTTCTTCTTCCACCTGCCCTTATCCCACTCGCAGTGGGATCGGATCATCACGCTTTTTAACACATGTTACAGAAAGATTTGGCTTGTAGTTTTCACGACCGGCCGCCTGCCTGACGTCAACACCTCTGGGGAGCAAACACCCAGAGCTGAAACAAATATTCGTGGATCACACAAACATTTGTCTCGGTGCCGGAATCGAACCCGCAACCTCTCGTTTCACAGCCAGCTAATAACTTACTGCGCCACGAAGGCTGTCAAAAATACATAATAAAATAAATTAAATTTGAACGTTTAATAAAATAGCTACATACATACATACAAACTCACGCCTGTAATCCTCGGAAGGGGTAGGCAGAGGTGTAACCAGTACACCCACATTTCGCCGAGCGTATATCCACCCCACAATGTGATAGGGGGCGAGCCTATCGCCATACCGGGCACAATTCCAGACTCCAGGCTGATACTGAGCTTTTCGTCATCGAAAAACCCAATATCACTTTTACCCGAGCCTGGGGTCGAACCTGAGACCTCAGCGTCAGCTTCAGTCGTAACGCGTACGCATTACTACTGTGCTATAAAGTAGCTAATAGTTAAAATTATGAATTATCAACTAAAATATTCTGATAAAGGCGCTTTACAAAAGCTTTTAAATTCATGGTTGATTTAAATATGAAGATCGTGACTTAATAAAGGACAATGGTGTTTAGTTTTCAATAGACCCTTTAAAAGGATTTTGCGATATTGAATATTGTTAATTACATTGTTATTGTTAATTCTGTCTACAGCAGGTATGGCTCGTCCGGGTCCTTACCACTGTCTCACAGAAAACCGACGTAAAGTATCAGCTTGCTGCTGCGTTTCGTACGGTGAGTGAGATATCCGGAGGGCCAAATTCCCTTCCCAATCCCTTTCCTTTAAGGTCGGCAACACGCTCATGATTATTTTGTAGTTTGTGGGCGTACATGGGCGGTGGAGATTACTTACCATCAGGTGACTTGCTCGTTTGGCGGCCTATACTATAAAAAACTATCGACAATTTTAAATTGCATATATTTCGGGGCGTCATTTTCTTCTTTTTTAAAGGAGGCCTGCAAACGTGCAAGTAGGTCATACATATGCACTCACGCCTGTAATCCCCGAAGGGGTAGGCAGAGGTGTAACCAGTACACTCACATTTAGCCGAGTGTTTCTCCGTCCCATGATGTGATAGGGAGCGAGCCTGTCGCCATACCGGGCACAATTCCAGACTCCGTGCTGATACTGAGCATTTCGTAATAGAAAAACCAAATATCACTTTACCCGACCCGGAGATCGAACCCGAGACCTCAGAGTTAACCTCAATCGTGACGCGTACGCATTACAACTGCGCCACTGAGGCAGTCATTAATTGTGTAACAATACATAATACGCTGGTAATATCTGTGAGTGGTAGAGCCACGCTGTAGATACTTTTGTCTACAGTATGCATGGGCCGGCTCATCCGGGTCATTACCACTGTCTCACAGAACACCGGCGTAAATTAGCAGTTTGCTGCTGCGTTTCGTACGGTGAGTGAGATATCCGAAGGCCCAAACCCCCTGCCCTTCCCAATTCCTTAATTATCCCTCTCCTTTAAGTCCGGCAACGCACCCATGACTCTATTGGTATTGTGGGCGTACATTAGCGGTGGGGATCACTTACCATCAGGTGAACCACCTGCTCGTTTGCCAGCCTATGCCATGAAAAAAATACGCTCAAACCAGGAAATAAATTATTTTTCAACATTCTCTTTGAAAATCTAATAAGAGTATTGAGTGTTATTCCATAAAGAGATGATATTCTATCAGCATTGATGAAATCATAAATCGAAGCACAACAAGGAAAACAACGTGATATTGAAAGCGGTGTAATACAAAACCAATATTTATATTGAAGATCAAGAATAAATTGGGATGTTTTTTTTCTATGGGCTGTAGATACCGGGAACTGTAGTTTTAACACTATAACTCACTTTATACTCACTTTTCCGAGTGGCAGAGCCACGCTGTAGAAATTTTTGTATACAGCATGAATATGGGCCGGCTCGTCCAGGTCATTACCACTGTCTCACAGAAAAACGGCGTAAAGTAGCAACTTGCTGCTGCGTTTCGTACAGTGATTGATATATGTGGAGACCCTAAACCCCAGCCCTTCCCTTAACTATCCCTTTCCTTTAAGGTCGGCATCGAGTCCGTGATTTTTCTGGTAATTTGGACATTAATGGTCGGTGGAGATCATCATCAGTGGGCCCACTTGCTCGTTTACCGGACTAGGTATAAAAAAACAATCAAATTTAATTGCTTTGTGCTCCGTTACTGGGTACAGAGATTTCCCAAATCCCCCTCCCCTTCCAGATACCTTAATAATCCCATTGATGGTTAGAACCCGATTGCAGTGCCACCTACCGGGTCCAATTGTGAATATAAACTATCCACTTAAACACACACATTAACTATCAAAATCGGTCCAGCCGTTTAGTAGATTTGCGATGTGGAACAATGGAACATAAAATTTTACATATACAGATAGTGCGTAATAAAATGGCTGACGCCCACTGACGTTCTTGATATGAACTTGATATGATATGAATGATTGAATGATTGACTATCAAACGTCTACTTTAAGGAAGATGCTTTAAATTTTCTGAAATCCACCGCTTGCTACGATGAAACTCGATATTAATTTTTTAATATGAATGTTAGACAAAGCAAAATAAATATTTAAATTCGTCTAAAATTTCAAGCAATAATACCTTTAATGCCATTAATCAATTGTAATCTGGTATCCCGGAATATCCGAATCGAGAGTCCGGTTTGGGGCCCCATATAATATAATCTAAATCCGGCCGTAACAAATCATTCGAGTAAAATCTTTCTCAAAACCTATTTTAACTCATAAATGTACCATGACTTGTCTAAACACAATTTCTATTTTTGAAGCCCATTGTGGTTTGTAATTTAGTACGAGGCAAGAACCGATCAAATAATTGTTTAATAGTTTAGCTAACTCTTAAGAATGCGATTATTGTATGAATGTTAATGGAATTTTGAAAATGGGTTACGAGAGCAAAATATATTAAAATAAACACGCATTAGGCTAGCTTGGTGGAGAAACGACTATGTCCTCTATTTATGAGGGTCATGCCCAGAATTAGGCCAGTATGTAATTTTAGATTGCCTCGGTGGCTCAGTTGTAATGCATACGCGGTACCACTGACGTCTCTGGTTCGATCCCCGGGTAAAGTAATATTGAGTTTTTCTATTTCGAAATTCTCAGTATCAGCCCGGAGTCTGGAATTTATGCCTGGTGTGGCGATATGCTCGCCTTCTATCACATCATGGGACGGAGATAAGTTCGGTGAAATGTGGGTGTAATGGTTACACTGCTGACTACCCCTTCAGGGATTACAGGCTTGAGTGCGTATCATGGTATATATGTAAGTTGATACGCCAGATTGTTCAAACAACCTGATCCATTCATGCTATATACAAAGTTGTTGGTTTATATTCCAGTAGAGCTAGAACACGCAATATCTATTAATAATTTTGCTTATCTATTTATTGATTAGTATGATATTGTATTGTTTTATGTATTTATGTGTTTAAGTATTAACACTTCAAAATGTCTCATTATACACCCCGACCTACTGTTTATTCATTGAAATCTTCTCCATCGAAAGGTTGTCTGGTAGAGATCGCTATTAGCGATAAGACTGCGTATTGTTACATTTATAATTTTGTTTGTTCTTTACTGTAATATTCTGCATGGTGTACAATAAAGTGTTATCTATCTATCTATTTACCCTTTATCGCAATGCTTCACATATTGGACATGCCAAGAGTTAAGTCAACGTGTGTCCTGAGGGGCTAGCACGGAAAACTATCGAAATCGTAATTTAAAGCTATCGAGGGCTCGATAGATAATTCCTTATATATCATTGGTTTATATTCCATGTATATTAGTTTCTTTTACGTACGATAGAGGCGCTGTACCAAAATCTCATAGAAATCGTTGGCGATGACAGCTCGAATAACTTTTCGCAAGTTTTCCGTGCTAGCCCCTCTGTTCTATATTCTTGCCGGCTTAGGATATGCAACACGACATATCTCGCACGTGAGAGAGATAACTATCGACGACAAATATATCGAGTAAAATTGTCGACATTCGATAAAATTATGTCGTCATGTTAGGGTTCGTAGACAAAATACCACAGAGTGTTACAAGTACTGTTTTTTCTACTTTTGACATAATGAGTCGAGTATTATATGCAACCATGTTAGCTTCGATAGACATGTAGAGATAACCAGATAAAACTGGTTTTTGACAAAATCATCTCGTGTTGCATATGCAAAGACCGTTGGAGTCTTTTTTTATCCGGAGGCCCAAATCCCCTCCTCTTCCCATTCCCTTAAATATCCCTTTCCTTTAAAGGCGGCAATGCGCCCATATTTTCTTTGGTATTATGGGCGTACATGGGTGGTGGAGTCCACTTACCATTTGCTCGTTTGCCGGCCTATGCTATAAAAAAGACTTTTATAGCCCCGCCTCCTTGCACAGAGTTATGGTGGGTTAATTTTTTTGCTTGTGTTACGTTTCTTGTCACATTATTTCCATGGCTTTTTAAGTAAATTAGTAAGCACTTATAGAGATCTAGCTAGCATCATACTTGGCATCGATTAGATTAGAAACGCCTGACGCAATTTGGATCTACACTTGAACTTCGGAAGAATTTTTGGAATTTCATCATGTTTAAACATCTCAAATTTAGAATAGTTTGTTCAGCAACCCTCTTAAAACTACAAAGTTAATAGGTATTTTCACACGTATTAATTAATTTATTCTAATATTAATCTTATCAATATACACAGAAAGTTGAAACTTATAAAATTATGGATAGCGTTGTCAAGTTATCACGAAAACTTGAAACGTAATATTTACAAACAATAAAATAAGTGTATTTTATTAAACTTTGTACACTAATACGCCATATTAACTTTCTTTTTATTCTTAATCTGACAACTATTCAAACTCCTATTGAATTTGAATTTAAAACCTTTCGTTTCATCGACCGCATATAATTCTTTAGCCTCATTCTGCCTATAATCGTAGCAATCGCTGTGTCTCTCACCAATCTCCCCATTATCACCTTTAAAGCAATCGTAATAAGGTTTACAGTCGAAGCTATTTGTGCTCTTAGCGATATAGTTTCCAAATCCGTCTTTACGTATGTCGCAAACAAGAAAATCTTTACCCATCTGTCAATCCTTACCTACGTCGGTGGCTAGAGTGAATCTAGTAGCGGATTCGCTCATGGAATCGTCTCGGATCTTCGGTCGTCGATTGCCATTCATTTGGTCGATAAAAGACGTATTAGTGTTTCTCATATAGTCTCTATGAATGTTGTGGTTCGACGGCGACAGATGAGTAAGCCGGTAGCTGACACAGGAGTCGTTTCTTCGAACTATAGTCCTAGTAGTTCCTGCGCGAGAACTGCCGATTGGTGCGAACGATGTCCCATTCTGATCCGGGGTGGGGGTGGTGTGACAGCAACATAAACATTTGAAGTAAGACCTGTGGAATTCTCGACGGAATTTGCCTGTAACAATGGAAAATCGTTTAGATTTATCGAGATAAAATTTTTACGGTAGTGCAGAGCTTGGCCGTGTTTAAAGTGGAATTTATTTGTAATTTTAAGCAGAAGTGCGTGTAAATAATAACATTTATGGTAAAACATTGAAATACGAGTGAAGAATATATAAAAAGGAATGAAATAGGTTAAAAAATAGAAAAGTGCTGTGAGGATAAAAACCAACATCAAAGAGGTTTGTTTTTATATTTTAAGTTTTGGGACTACATTAATAGAGATTGTTAAGTTTTTTTAAGTATCATCCAAGGGTAGGTTTTCAATATTAACATTTCCATGTTTTTAAAGAACATGTAAGCAATGTTGTCTTTGACATTACATAATGTTACATATAATATGTTATAAACAATAAGATGCCTCCTTTCATATTATGGGAGGTTTAGACCCTACTCGATCCATAATGATTTGTTTGACAATATACTCTGTTATTGTATAATATAGAGTGTATTATCGATTACCATAATATTATGTAATCATGCCACGAATTGAAATGTTTGAACTTTAAAATACATTTGAAGAAAAAATAAACCTTGCGAAATGTAACATGTGTTGTACATTACACCAAAGTAAAATTATTCGAGTGCACGTTTTGAGGTCAGTGGGTAGAAAAATAAAGGGTACAAAATATATTCCTGAATCGGTAACTGTACGGAATGGACATTGGGTTTCCATTTCTCTATACCAATGTTAAAATCCGCTTTGTCATGCATGGGTTGGTTACAGAGCTGTATTGAGAGTTATATTGTGGGGGGAATAATTCTAATTCTTAATCCTGTTTATTTTCTATTTTATATATTATACACTTCTCTTGAACTTATATTATCGATTCCATCATAATGTAAGGTTGTCTGGTAGAGATAATTTTTAGCGAGCTTTTGTAACGTTATTTATTTGTAAGGTTCTAAGTGTATTATTTTCAATTATTTGGTGTACAATAAAGAGTTTTATATCTATCTATCAATATATCTGAAGGAATACATGTACTAGGCCAATTTTTGGTACAGCGGATTTAAAAAATATATGAATGTGGGTCATGCATGTTGGTAAATTATATTAGATACGACTGTTTTTGGAATTCGAATACTGAAGTGTTATGTATAAATGCTGAAATCTCCTAAGTTTCGGAAACTTACTCTAACTCTAGTTACTTAATTAAATTAATTAGTTAAAGTCAAGTCAAGAAAAGCAAGGGAAACTAATGAGTACTGGCCAAAAAACATTGCCATTTATTCTAGTAAAAATACGATAAAGATTAGTTTCCTAAATTTACGGCCGTGTTCAAACAATATCTATAAATATACCATTTATCTTTAAGATGAAATTTCGACGACGACATTATAAAGCCACTAAATTACATTAACCGTTACGTCAAAACGTTTTATACAGAATTCAAGGAAACATCTAGTATAAATTGCTTTCAATATTAACATCATTACTTTTTGGACGAGTCTTATATAACTTTGCTTGGGGCGATGGCCTAAATTTACCGATCTTTTACTTCTATTTATATCCCGAGGGGATAATAGAACTAAAGATGCTAACATTATTAAACCAGTTTAGTTGTAGGCTACTAATTCCTATAATGTTTTGCAGAGCTGTGCATTATCATTTAAGAATCAATTATTTACTGAAAAAACATATTTGAAAAATTAATTTAAAATTAAATCAATTATGTATCATTAGTTGATTTAAACGGCCTCCTATTTTGCCCAGATTGGTCCATAAACAAGAAATAAGTGGATCCAACATATTCCTCTTTTAAAAAACTAAGAAAAATATTCCCCGATACGATAAACACACACTACGAGAATAAAACAGATACCAGTTTAAACACAAAAAAGTTTGATCAAAATCTGTCCAGTAGTTTTGTGTGACAGTTGAACAAAGAACAGAAAAGTATAGTATTGCGGTTATCTGTATTAAATGATTTACGCTTTATTGATTACCCCTTTTTCATGACCATCAGGATTATGTAGCAATTTTGTCATAACTATTATGAGAAAGCATAAAACACATATACTAAAACTCATCAAAAACTATTTAAAAGTTTCCATGGATGTCAAGACCCCTCCAAGATCTCTCGATACAGCCCTGTGTAAACAAACATTGAGTAAATGCAAAACGTAGCCGGTGTATCACAAACCGAGGTCTAGTACTGACCTGAAAACCCAGGGAATCCTGCAAGCAAAATATTATAAAGTAACGCATTTTTGTTAGAAACTAAAGCATTATATGAAAGTAACGTTCAGAGAAAAGCAAAGGTAAAATCTCCGTAAAACACATGCTAATGATTAATGAGAATGTCTAAAACACTGTTCTAGATTTTCTTTTATTAGTTTGAATGTCAACAGCCTCCGTGGTGCAGTGGGCGAGAAGCCGGCTGTGAACGAGAGACAGCGGGTTCGATTCCCACTCCGAGACAAAATGCTTATGTGATCTACAAATATTTGTTTCGGATTCGGGCGTTTTCTCCCCAGAGGGGTAGACGTCAAGCACGCGGCCGGTCATAAAAACTATAAGCCAAATCTGTGTGTATGTGTGCGTTAAAAAGCATGTCGCGCCGACCCCACTGCGAGTGGGATAAGGGCAGGTGAAGGAAGGAGTTTGAATAAACGAAACGAGCAGGTCGCTCGCCTGATAGTATGTGCCACGTCTGCCCAAAAACAAAAGCAACACCACACAGAACTTTGAATCACAAAGCAGTGCACTGGTCTGCGTTCGTCACTCCGATACATAAGTTGATATGTCTCATAATACCCAGTAATTTCACTGGCTTCAATATTTTTCAAATTGAAACACAGTAGTGCTTACCTACTGCTGCTTGGCGGCAGAAATAGACAAAGAGGTGGTACCAACGCAGACGGCCTCTCACATACGAAAAACCTACTATTTAAGGTACAACCATTTTTAGAGAACTTTATCCGATCTGAATCCGAAATTTTGATCCGGGCCGAGTCTAGTGCGCTACTCCTCAAATAAAATACTTACTGCGGCTACTTCTCGTACTTCTCTCTATTGTCTCGGTGGGAATCGAACCCACGGTCTCTCATTCGAAGCCGGCTACTCACCCACTGCGCCACGGAGGCAGTCAAAAGTCAGAAAAGCTGTGCCAATATTGAGATATTTTTAAAATACGGAGATTACTTTTTCGCTTGAGTCAACTTACAACAATACATTGAACATGCATTTGCTCAGACGTTCGCTTATCGCTGACTTTTCGAATAATGGAGGAAATTCGTAATTTAATATACCAACTGGGAGCATTACAAGCCCACTGTGTTTGAAATTCTCAGGGCTGGGACGCGCCTCATAGAATCCAGTAGTAAAGTACGCCCATTGAGCTGGTTCGCCGGGTCTTCTCCGTCGTCGTCACCGAGACAAATATTTGTAGATCACACAAATATTTGTCTCGGTGCGGGAATCAAACCCGCGACCTCTCGTTTCACAGAATATCATTATCGACCATGGTAACCGCTCAGTTAATAATATGAGCTTTTTTTATCCTTGCGCAGCAAAATTTATGTGCATTCGCTCGCTAATTTTAATAAACTTTGCTTAACTGCAGCGGGTATGTAAGCAGACAAATCTCTTGAGAATTTTCTTTAATATCACTAAGAATGAAAAGTCTACGTAATATAATAAAAATGTATGTTGGAAGGTAAAATAATTGTTCATATTTTACAATCTCTGTCTACGACGTAACATAATGCAATCTTGAGAGAATTTTCAACGTAATTCGTTTAAAAATTACATCTTGATCAACGTTGATACAGTTTGAATTGAATATACTGCTTGACTACTGAAATGCAGAAAGTAGTTTTATAGTGTATCGACTAAGTATATCGACAGCCTCCGTGGCGCAGTGGGCGAGTAGCCGGCTGCGAAGCGTGAGGTCGTGGGTTCGATTCCCACACCGAGACAAATGCTTGTCTAATCCACAAATATTTGTTTCGGGTCTGGGTGTTGTGGGACCGCAAGTCCCTCGTAGTTCCCGATACCCACGATACAGGTTTACCTAGTGTGGGGTCGGGACTATGTGTGTGACTGTTGGGTGTATTATTATTATAGTTTATAGTACGACAGCCTCCTGGGCGCAGTGGTTGAGTAGCCGGCTGCGAAACGAGAAGCCGTGGGTTCGATTCCCACATCGAGACAAATGTTTGTGTAATCCAAAAATGTTTCGGGTCTGGGTGTTGTGGGACCAAGTTCCTCGTAGTTCCTGATACCCACGATACAGGTTTAACCTAGTGTGGGGTCAGGACTATGTGTGAGACTGTTGGGTGTATTTATTTATTTATTTATTTATCACTCCGACATATAGGTTGTTAAGTTTCATAATGCTAGTAATTTCACTGGCTTCAATGTTGTTCAAACCGCATTACAGCAGTGCTCTTACACTGCTGCTTCGAGGCAGAATTTGACAAAGCATGGTTCATTCAGATTGTCTCACGCATACGAGGGACCTTGTACCACTTTATTTATTGCATTGCATAGAAAAACCTTAAATTCGATGTATCATGTTTATATTCGTAACTAATGTCAGGTTCAGACGAGTCCAATCGCTTTCAACGAGTGACTTGAATCAACTGTAAGGTCAACAAAACTGTAAGGTTTTTGTTTGTCAATTCTATTGAAAGTCTGATTTGAATGCTTCCGTGGCACAGTGGGCGAATAGCTGGTTGTGAATCGAGAGGCATCGGGTTAGGTTTTCGTCACGTAGTCAATATCCTCTAGGGAAATGTCGTGCTTTTTCGAGCTATATTCAAATGTGGCGCCCAGCGTTTAGCGCTTTTTAAATTCACAGGTGGCAACTATGTAAGTACGTACGCACTCTGGGCGTCACGCGGCAAGCAAAATATGAGTGAAATGTTTTTTTTTAACTTTCTGTCGGTAAAAAATAAATTAAAACCATATTTATAAATTACTACGTAAAAACTAGAGGAGGAGGGCGGGGGGTCTTGGCATATACTACGGGTGGTCACTGAGGGTGGGAGGGGTATAAACAATTGTAAAGAATGGGTCACGTAGTATGGCCGTACGTTCCCTTACAACTGGGTACAACTTACGAATATGTATTCGAATTGAGAACGCTAGCATTTGTATGAAGGTTCAAACAATTTTTTGACATTTCGATACGAATACGTTCTCGCAAGTTATTCCCCTCTGTTCTCAATACAATTTATTTATTACCACCCGTATTAGTTGCGTGATTTAACTCGCCGACTCATTTATCAAAAGGCTGACTTGCCACAATATCGTGCAAAAGTCTTTCAGTGGTTATTTACTTGCAAACTAATTGTATACAGGACTCATTTGACCAGTCATAGTTTGCTTATTTACACGCCGTTGGTAGCCAATATGTTTAAGTCATTGCAAGGTGAGCATCAAATCAAAGTGAGCAGCATAGCTCAGCGGTATGGACTGTCCAGACGAAAGTCGTAGGTTCAAAACCAGCCCCAAGAGCATACACCTCTGACTTTTCTAAGTTACGTGTGTATTAATTGTTAATTATCACCTGCTTTAACATTGAAGGAAACATCGTGAGGAAACCTACATACCTGAGTTCTCCATAAGCATAAGAATCTCGATGGTATGTGAAGTCTGCCAACCCGCATTAGGCCAGCGTGGTGGACTAAGGCCTAACCCCTCTCATTCAGTAGAGGAGGCCCGTATAATACAGGGCTAGTATTATTGTATTATTATTATTAAGTACACGGTGGTAGGACCCTCGTATGCGAGAGGCTGTCTGGGTTGGTACCACCGCTTTGTCTATTACTGCCGCAAAGCACCAAGAAACCAGTGAAATTACTTGACATCCTATGTCTTGGGGTGACGGTTGCAGTCCACT